>VCCN01000462.1:3918455-3933008 GCA_006491835.1 Architeuthis dux | reverse complement strand
CACACACACACACTACTTAAATTAAGTGGACAAGAATACTTAACTTAAAAACGGTGTATGTATGTGGGGGCTTATTAGGCAGTTTCTAAACCTGATAATTAAAACAAAAAATATGAGAGTTTTGGAAATAATACTTTTAAAGGCTACTGTCTTACATAGCAATCTTTCCAGAGTTAAATACCAATAATCTAAAACTCAAGTGATCCTGGCTGACCACCATATATTAAAAAGAAAATACGCTAGGTTCTAGATCGCAGCCTTCTTGGTGATAAAACAATCCTTTGGCAACATGTTTGCAAAGAACTTGACAGTAAAACATGGAATCTTATTAGAATTTAATATATGCTATTATCCCAGAGTTTATAGAGTGAGGCTTGAGGCTAACAACACTAAAAATATTACAAACCAAAATTCTGATTAGACTTAAAAATCCTTGCTATACAACCAAGACATTTACAATTCTTTCTTTGTTAGATCATCAGCTGCAGATAAAAAGCTGGGCCTTAGTTAAATCATCTGAAAATAGGTCATAGGCCCAAAGCATTCTGTCCCAATTACTTTTAGCCTTTTAGAGAAAGCAACAATTGTACATGTTGGTATATGGCAATACAACCAAACCAACCAGCAAATCTAAGGAAATTAGTTACAATGACTACTCAGCATAGCAAGAATTGATCAAATTGGCTTTGGCTCAAAGTACATAAGAAATATTTTGTAAAACATTTACTGGAAATAGATAAATTTTGAATTTTCTTGGTCAGCCCAGTTACAAAAAAATATATTTTGCATCAAAAAAGTAAATAGGTTGAAAGTAGCTTAAGTCACTCTTGACTTGTGCATAACAGGGCCATACAGGTAATAAGTTACTCATCAAAAATATCTTTTATGTTCTAATATTGATACTGTAATAATATTGTGCAAGAAAAGCACAATTCAATTGTATACATTACTGACATCAACTTGGTATTATCTATAATATTAGAGTTAGGTTTATAGACTGTGCTTAGTACTGTACAAAATGAAATAATTAATTTCAATGTAGATAGGCTTGTTTTAAACAAAAGTTTTGCTGATTATTAAGCCTTTATTAATTAAGAATCAGAAGGAAAATATGCCAAGGAATGTTGCAAATTTTTCAAATTATGAATTTCTGCCCACAGTCATGAGGTTGCAAGTAGGAAGAAATCTGGCTCAGAAGTCTTTTCCATAGCAGTATTTTATAAATCAGAGAATTAGCAGAATGGTCAAGATTCGGTTCAGGTTACATTGCTGTTCTCCTAGAAAAAAGATTTCTTTTAATTTTATTAGACTTTTGTCAGTTTTGAGAAAAGGTTTTAATTATAATGGACTGCAGATGTGAATTTCTTTCTCCCAGTGCTTATGCTAGTGTTTAAAAAAAAAAAACCCAGAGGTTGCCAAATTATTTAGATCATCGACCCTTTCATGGAATCCTTGATCACTCATCGACCCCCCCCAGGCAGGGCTGCCAAAAGAAAGACATCAAATGTACCAATACCTCATCCTAAGATGTACCAAATCTTCCAAAAATGTACCAAATCCATAGTATATAATTATATATCAAAATTGGGAGATTAACAAGAAATCAATAATAAAATACAAAGTAAATAAGAATATATGCCAAAACATGTAAAACGTACCAAATATTCAATAGAACCCTCCCAGTGTTTACCAATCCCCCCCGGATAGTCCAGTCGACCCCCAGGGGTCGGTATCAGCCTCTTTGGCGACCCCTGCCCCAACCCAACTCCTTTCAGTAATAACATAAAGGAAAGGTTAGGTAGTTTAATAAGAGAGTAGCAAGAGAGAGGTCAGGGAGTTAGGTAGTTTACTGAGAGAAGAGCAGAGGCATGAGAAAATGGATAATCTTAGTTGTCAACACCTGTGGTTCCAAGGGTTCAGCTAGTCATTATTATTATTATTATTATAATTTTGAAACAATTAAACGGATGCTGATATGATTCATGTATTATATTGCTAATAAAAATATTATTACTAAATAGATATGAGAATTGAGAAATATTGTTCTAAGGAAAATGCAGGCTCTGCATAGACTCAGTATATTGCAAAATGAAACCTAGCACTAAATGCTAATTAGTTACACCAGCCTACAAATTATATTATTTAGGGTAACAAGTTATATAATTGCATAAGAGTGTTCCACAGTATAATCTTTGTTTTGCTGAAATCTCAATGTATTGAATAATAGCCATAAAAGGAGTCTTCTTTTTTTTCTTTTTTTTTACACAAAAAGCAAAATATTTACAACCAAAATAACTTATCAAGTAATAAAGATGCAGCCTTATAGAACCAGCTTCATTCACAAGTTTCCCACTTACAAAATTATCAATGTAAAAACAATTCATACAACTCATAGCCAAGTACTTTTTGCAATTTCAGATCAAGAAAGCTTATATGAATCTCTGTAAAGTTCAGTATTTTATCAGATGGAAGCTACACTAATCAAACTTGAGATATAAAGGAGGCTAAAAACATCTTTGGTAATCTAAGAATATATAGAAGATATTCTGATTTAACTAATGCTAAGTTGGCAACTAATGCTAAGTTGGCAACTGTTTGCATGGCATATTGCTTTGCAGAATTTAGTCTTGGTCAGTTGAGGTATCAACAGGATTCATCAAATATGACAAAAGAATGTTACAATTCTGATAAACTCACAAAATTATGAATATGGATGAATATATTGCTGAGCACCATTTTACTACACTGTACGCCCATTTGATGACAGGTGACACAACTCCCACTAAGAAATTTATTTGATTTACGCCAGCAAACCGACTGTAAATATGAAATTAATTAAAAACATTTCAGTATTGTGCTACCCGTTTCCCTGAGACCACCAATGCGATGGAAAGCTGGGTCATATAGTTACATGAGGGAATGTATAGACAATGTTTGTCTTCTTTCATCTATCCCACCCTTGAATATCGTCCGTACCCAACCCGCAGTTATCGCAGCTCGGTTATATGGTAGTTGGCTTTCTTGGACACCACTACCCGGTTTATAATAGGGGAGGCCTGTATTTATTTATTTGAAATGTCACATCCTGGCAAATACTATATCTATGGAATTATGTACATATCTGTAGAGTATATAAAATATACCGTATTTTCTGCAAAATAATATGCATAATACATGTCATTATGCAATAATATGCGCAATACATTTCATTATGGGTCATCTAGGGTGCCATTCTGCCAAACAGGGCTGTGTGGATATCAGTCACCTCAACCCTTATATCTATCCCCAACTTACCGCCATGATATAGGGTGGTTTTTAAAACAGAAATATTTGGGGGAAGGGATTACTCATATTTTTTGGTTTAATAAACAATCAGTGCAGTATAACTATCCAAATATCACACTTGAGCTGGTACTATGACTGGGTGGAGCTTGAAATGGATAGCTATGGGGATTGGATGAGTTGCAGTGAGGGGTAGTTCCCCAAATACCCATTTAAACCATGCCTCTTATAACCTGTTAAATTTGGTATATAAAAAAAAAAAATATTTCTTGCTATATAATGTATACTTTTCTACGCCTTACAAATTTTGTTTAAGAAAAGAAAATCCTCTTCCTCATTACAACGTGAATGTCATGGTCTGTAGAGGTGACTTGTACCCATATAGCCTTGCTTGGAAAAATGGCCCCTATATTTTCCCCAGAATGAAACTGAAACGTTATGCAAATTACGCAGCAGGAAACTCATCACCTAAAAGAAATTAGTACTTAGTAAATTATACTCTCGCACTGTAATTATCATTCAATAACATTTGTTATTTTTGCTTGTAAATTATTTAATTTTTTTGCCGTTGTCCCCATCTTGGTTCATCTTTTGAACACAACTTTTCAGCCGTTGTACTCTACGGCCTTCTTCAGGTGGGTGTCGTAAATGGGATGGATGAGGGGCCCCCTTCAAAGAGTGGGTGCAGAATGTCCTGATCCACTGTTTATTTTCAGGTCTGATAGTTCCTTAGGTCATAATCATGTTGCTGTCCATTATTGGTGTTATCATGTTGCTGTCCATTATTGGTGGTGTTTTTAGGGGTTTATTCAGACACCACAAAGTCGCGAAGAAATTACTGACCTCACGTGTCGCAATCTTTTTTTTTTTTTTTTTTCTTTCTTTACAAATTATTTAATAAATGAAAGCACAGCATATCTCCAATTTACCTCCCTCAAATACCAACAACAGCATCTCCCTTACAAAAACTGTTGAGGAATTCTATAAATCATTTGCTTTCAAGAGAGAGAGAGAGAGAGAGTGAAGCATTTTTATCAAGTCTGGAAAATCAGAAGTTGTAAGTGATAAGCATTACAGCCAATGTCAAAAGTGAAAGATCTACCAAGAAAAAATAGATTTGAAAAAAAATGGTGGGGGGATGATGCAGGCAAAAGAGCATACAAAAACAAAAATAAAAGCAAAAAAATAAAAATAAATGGATAAATAATAAAATTAAAAAAGCAAACTCTGGCAAAAGCAAAAAAATACTATCAAAACAAAAACTTATGAAATACAAAAAGGAAAATACCAAATAAAGAAGTGGCTATATAACAGCAAAAAGATTTTTTCTTTTCTTTTTTTTTTGTGTTCATTGGCAGGGTTAGTAGAAATTGGCAGTAGAAAGATTGATTAGAAGGTTAGTTACTGACTGGAGTAGTAAGTACCATGCATCTCTCTGCGTTGCTGTTGTTGCTGCTGGCCATGGTAGTTGACAGATGTGCGCTTGGATGGAAGGGGCATCACAGGCACTTTCTTATTTTGCATAGCTAATGCTTGCATCACAGCCTCCGTACGGATTTCTGAACAGAAAAGAAGAGAAAAAAGAAAAAGCAAACATGAATTAATTGTGGGCCTTTAGTAATTGTTAGCAAATATATTTTACATCATAATTAAAACTGTCAGTCACACTGGTTAAAATTGGGGTTCAGGCAAAAATACAACAAATAAGTCTATATCTTTTTAATGAAATTTTCATATTTAAAATCTTTATACATTACAATTTAATATTTAAAAATCTACATGCATGCTCTAAAGCAACTTGTATTCATTAAATAAATTATACAATATTATATTTAACATAAATGCATCTGATTAAATCTTTAAGAGTGATTTTTTTTAATAGTTTTGGCATCAAACAGTTAAAAGTGTAAAACATTCAATGAAATCAATCAAGACATGTAAGAAAAGGAATTAGTTCAAATGCTTTTATAAAATAAGTAATTGTAAGACATTAATTCCTTGATATCAAAAATAGACAAGAGAGAGAAAAAAAAATACTGGTTTAAAGAAAAAGAAGCAGTGAATACCAATTTATTAATATTCAATTTTATCAAAACTTTTACTGAAAACAGAATTTTGAACCTGAGAAGAAAGTAATCAGTCCAATGAAAAATGCTAGAAAAAAAAAAAAAAAAAAAAAAAAAAAAAATTTAAAAAAAGAGAAAAGAAAAGAAAGAATTTAAAAAATTCCATTTTAGAGAAAATCTAGCTATAATTCTGTAATCAATATTCCAGGCGAAATAGGGAACAACCAGGAATTAATTAGAAAATAAACATATTTGGAAGCTCATTCTATGTAGATTAACATATATAAATCCTACATCCTAGGCTTCTGGGCAAAAAAACCCCAAAAACGTTACAAAAGTGTTACAACACGACAGAGTTCAAGAATAAAATTCACTGCAACCAAGGCCCGCCACTTCATCTTAGCTAATTATTTGTTTAAACAAAGGTAACATGCTCAAATTTGACACAAGTACTTTACAGGGGATAAGGCATAAAAAAACCAATTTGCAATATATATTAATTGAAATTTCTACCAGAATTATTCAAAATGTGAATAAAGTGGGGAAAACTTGCATACTGGTAGATTCTTCCAATGCTCTTTCATATAAAAACAGAACACGCACAATCCAGTTGGAACTGTGGTCACCATCTCAATTTCTAAATGGCAGCCATGAAAAAAAAAAAATTGCAATATAGTACAGTAGTTTAGTTGAAATTTTTATCTTCTTTTATTGGACAATTGAACGACCAAACCCACAAATCTTTGCTGATGTCAGCATTTCAAAATATTTCAATGCTATATCTTAAAGTAACTCTTCATGGTACAGTGGCTTAGGGAAAAATCGTTCAAAATGTGAATAAAGAGTGAAAATCTGCAGTAGTAGATTCTTATAATGCTCTTTCACATAAAAACAGAACTAACGTGATCTGACCACTATTACAGCCACAATCATGATTTCAAAATAGCTGCAAAAAAAAAAAAAAAAAAAATATTGCAATGTTTATATAGGAAAAGTTTTTGAATGTTCCAAAACCCCAAAATGGTATGGCTACCCCTATAACAGCTCGCTGCAATTATCACTTTTCGCCTTTTTTTGAGAAAGCGAAAACTGAGAGGTACCTGTACCTACTAATCTTAGTCTAGTCAGGCGCAAGGCCACAATAGTGGAGCACTGAGCGAGAACCCAATTCACTTCAATTAGTACAGTAGATGCAGTAAAAATCGTTCAGAACATGAAAATCATGTGAACGTGTGCGTACTAGTAGATTTTTATGCTCTTTCACATAAAAAGAGGATACAAGCGATCATTATTGTGGCCACCATCTTGATTTAAAAAATGGCTATAAAAAGATTACAATGCAAGAAAAGCCAGGAACAGAGAGGGATTCAAAACTCATCAGCACAGATACTGCCAACAAAAATGCGATGGGCCTGCTGCTAGCCGAGTATTCAGAAATTGCTCCAGTATCTTCACTTCGGACAGAAATAATAGCACCTGCTTCAGTAGGGTAAAAGCAAGAAGATTCAACAGTCATGTTCACATCCTGGGAGAAGATGGCTGTCATATCAGAATTTGTATTGAAAAAGGAGGAACTTGACCCATGGGCAGCTGACCATGCCAATAGACAACTGAAATCAGACCAGTATCACATGTTGCACTTATAGCTAAGGTCATGATCATTTGAACACAGGACAGATCCCTGTAAAAACCATGGATCAGCCATTGTTCTGTATCGCCAAGCAAATCCAGACCTATTCGGTGAAGACCGATTTGTTGTGGTAATGGGAGCCCTCCTTATTGAGATGAAATTACTTGACAACTTTTTTAACTCTGAGTGGATAGACAACAATTATTATCCAGTCGGAAGTAACGACCTTTGGTCGAGCTGATGCAGTCTTGAAAGGACTGCATATAACATGATCCTCATGTGCATCAAGTTATGGCAGCAGCCCTATATATTCTACAGATATCTGCATACCAAATCCTGGTCCAGTGTCAACAGAGGTAGATACCCAATTCCATAACGGCGCTTTAGTTTTGGAACTTGAACTTATGTGTTCTCTGAGAGAAGCAGATTTCGAACTCTACATTCAATGCCATGGACAGATTGTTCTGTGTATGTTCTTACTGGACCATACAAACTATGCACAATGGTTACCAATTCATATCAGAGATACAGTGCTATTGTAACAGCAAGTATCATCAGTTTATGAGGAATTTGAGATGGGTAACTGTGTAGAACAAAAATCAGCCCATGTGTTCTCGACCGTGGCCATGAACGACAAAATCAAAGGAGATGGCAGTGTAATTAGAATAACAGATAACCATCTGTTTAGATTAAGAGGATTACAGCTGGCCCGGAAGTTGCTTAGATCATTGAAGAGTTGGAAACTTCTTCTGAAAAGATATGCTCAAAGGATACACAATACCATTATCAGTCAACCTCCTTTTAATCGAAGTTTGCAAAACATGTCAAGGCAATGGTTGCAACATTTCAGGAATTGGGAAACCCATTCACAGAAGACAGCAGCAATCTTGTTCGGCTGGATAAAAAGGAGGTCAAGGATAAAAGTGCAGTTTCTAGTCTTGAGAACATAAAGCAATAGAGCAATCACAATATAATTCCTATGTTACTGATTGGCTTGAAAAACGAGTGACTCAAACAGCAGACGTCATCTCAAAAAAAAACAACATGACTATTTTCCACACAACGTTACCCGGAAGACAGTCCAACCTCTGAAAAACAACTGAAGTATTTGGCAGACTGTACATTTCCTGTCATTCCAAATATGGATGAAGTTTTAAGACACAAGAACCAAGGAGCACCATTTTCTCTTTTGCAAAATGGAAGAGCCGAGTCAATACACAAATTCAGACCTCATTGGATGCCTCAATAAGCTGTTAACAGCTTCGGATTATGATATCCCTATGGTAGATGCAAACATTTTAGATGGCTCTGTCATAGTCAACATGCTTTTCCCCAAATCCTGCACAATATTTGATGATTGTTCAGGACCTTGAAAAACACAAAGCACCTAGATGTGGTGTGGGATCTATACATCTATAATAGCTTGAAGGACTCATCAAGACAAAGATGGATCAGGGAATCACATTATGGTTAAAAGCTTCACACCGATTCCAAGTGTATTGTGAGAAACGTAGTCTATCATGCATATATATTATCGTACTTTGGTTAGGTGAAACAAAGCAGTGTTACCGATTGCATTTAATTCCTTGTGCATGGATACATTGATATACATAACTGTATCAGCTAATATATCAGCTAATGTATATCTGGCAGTTAGGTGACATGTTGAAAATTGTTTTTATGACAGTGTTTTTAAATAAAAGATGGCGACCGCTGGTTTTGGTCAGATCGTGTGTATCTTGTTTTTATAAGAAAGAGCATTGAAAAATCTACCAGTATGTGAGTTTTCACACTTTATTCATATTGAAAAAAATCAGATTGAAAATTCAATTAATCTATATTGCAAAATTTGTTTTTTATGGTGGCCATTTTGAAATTGTTTTAGTCAGATTGTGTGTGCAGTTTTTAAATAAAAGAGAATCGAAGAATCTACCAGTATGCAAGTTCTCACACCTTTGCATTTCAAACAATTCTGGTTTGAAATTTCATCTAATCTACCATACTATATTGCAATTTTATGGTGGCCAATTGAAATTAAGATGGTGGTGGCAGATTTAGTCAGATTGTGTCTGTCCTGTTTTTATATGAAAGAGTTGTTTTAACTACCAGTATGCAAGTTTTCACATCTTTTTCACATTTCCAACAATACTGATTGAAATTTCAATTAATCTATATTGCAAATTATGTTTTTATGGCAGCCATAGTTCTGGTCAGACCTTATGTGTCCTGTTTTAATGTGATTGAGCATTAAAAATCTACCATTATGCAAGTTTTTGCTTTTTTCACATTTCGAACAATTCTGATAGAAATTTCAACTAATCTACTGTACTATATTGCAAATTTTTTTTTCTCATGGCAGCCATTTAGAAATTGAGATGGTGACCACAGTTCCAACTGGATTGTGCGTGTTCTGTTTTTATATGAAAGAGCGTTGGAAGCAGCTACCAGTATGCAAGTTTTCCCCCACTTTATTCACATTTTGAATAATTCTGGTAGAAATTTCAATTAATATATATTGCAAATTGTTTTTTTATGCCTTATCGCCTGTAAAGTACTTGTATAAAATTTGAGCATGTTACCTTTGTTTAAACTCCTCTAAGCTAAGATGAAGTGGCGGGCCTTAGTTCAGTGGCTACCAAAAACAGTGAATTTTATTCTTGAAACCAGTTGTGTTCTAATGCTCATAGCTTTTTCCCCCTAGAAGTCTAGGAGGGAGGATTTACATATGCTAATCTAGATAGAATGAGCTTTCCAACGGTACCAAATGTGTATTCTCTAATTAATTCCTGGTTGGCTAGCATTTCAGCCTTATTCACCTGGACTACAATGTAAATGTTGCTCGAGTTAACACTAATATTCTACCTTCATGAGAAGAGAAAATGTTGCTGAAATTTGAAGTAAAAGTATCTTAAAAAGATAGATGCTTCAGCCCTAAATAAGGATCAGCAAACATTGATCTAATAACAAAAAGAAAATCAATGTGGATTTCAAGACAGAAATTAATTTCAAATGCCAACTTCTTGTGTATAATCATGACAAACTATAAATGGAATTTAAACTTTCACAAGGAATGGTAGAAATATTCTAGTGGAATAAATAGACATCTTCAAATTCATTAATTCAGAGAAAAAAAAGAAAAAAAAGAAAAAAAAAGTGTGAATTGTTCAATAAGTTTTTTGGTAAAAACTTGAAATTCCAGTATTTATACCACTCATTTCAATATTTTGAAAGCCTATTAAACACAAGACATTAGGTTTTAAAAATAAGCAAAAATGATTGAAAACAAGCAGGAGACCCAGCACATACTACCAATATAAAAAATTACAATTTAAAATTAACACAGTACATGTAAGAGAGTTCTTTTATTTTGTTTTAGTTTATCCTTCCAATACTAAATATTTAACAATAGAAAGTAGAAAGATTTAAAGGCAAATATGTAGACTATAATAAATTAAGGCATGAAGTGAATTTGTTGTTATGATGACTTACTATATACACAATAAACAGGAGGAGGAAATAAAAGGCAGTAAATGTGTTTATAAACAGCAATAATGGCCCAATTCTTGACAAACACAAGCTTTCTTGTATATCAACTTACTATCTCCATTGGGTGGTTAGGGTCTGCTGAGCTCAACTCAATGATAAAAAAAAAAAGAAAAAAAAAAAAAAATTAACCCATTGGCTAACTGATCATCAACCAACTCCATCTTCCTTTACAGCTCCCTTTCCTTAATCACCAAAGGGTGTGGCCTCAAATCCAAGAGAAACTATTTCAGCTAAAATTACCAAATCTGTCATTCCAGGATGTCCTCAAGGCAACATCCAGTTAGCTTTAATTTTTAAAAGTGGTAACCCAGAGGAAGGAATAAGTAAAAAAAGAACAAATAATGTATTCCATCTATTATCAGTACACACAACATGATACATTTTAAACACCACATTCTTGTGTGTTCAATTAGTAACAATTTTGTTATATTACTCAAACAAGAATATAGATTTGTTTGTTTCATCCTAGAAGTAGGTAGATATTTTTTTTCAATTAAGACATTAGATTTGAATTTTGAAAGGTTTTATTGGAAAGATAACTTCTTGTCCAATTTCTCAAAAACAAATATTAAAGACAACTTGTATTAAAATACTTTTATTTTCAGGTTAGAGAGATAATATGAAATAAAAACAGATTTAAATTTAGGAAAGTTGAAAGACCTACATATCAAAGTGGACAGTTTTCTCATACTCAAGTTGACTAAAACTATAAACACCTGTTATCATTGATTAAATCCTGGTTCTCATTAAGCTGAAGAAATACTGAAGCTAGAGTCACAAGGGCAGAGGGGCGATTAACTCACCTGTTAATCTTTCTAGAAATCCTATGATTTTTTACTTAGCATAAAGCAGGTGAAAAAGTTCAAAGTCTTTATTCATTATGTGAAATTCTAACTTTAATTTCTATGAATAAAAACCGAGTAAGACCTTTTGGAATTAGTTTATTTGGGGTACAATATCAGAGCAATTACTGTAGATTCACACAGGGGAAAAATACTTAATAAATTCTAGAGATTATCTATATATCTCACAGACACACACACAGTCAATCTTCTTGGTAAAAGATATAAAAATCTAAAAAGAATTTGAGTCCACACCCTTTGGTGATTAAGGAAAGGGAGCTGTAAAGGAAGAGGATGGAGTTGGTTGATGATCAGTTAGCCAATGGGTTAATTTTTTTTTTTATCATTGAGTTGTGCTCAGCAGACCCTAACCAATCTTGGTAAAAGATATAAAAACCTTAAATGAAATATTTTATAATGGTATGCTTTGACAACCATGAAATGAAGCAATTCATTCTTTTTAATTTTTTTTAATTATTAGTTTAAAGTGGCATTTTGATACCTTTTTAGTCTTGTGTGCAGAAGCACCATCATGTATAAAAACATCACACTAGTGGACCTCATAAAAATCTAGCATGTTGTCATTTAGAACTTCTAGATACTGTGGGCAATTCATTTTTTTTCCCTTTTTGGCATGAAATATAGGCCACCCTACCCATATTGCCACTACCCCCCCCCCACATGGGGTGTGTTTTACAGTTTTAATGGTGAACTTTTCATTGTACCGCAATACACGTTTTGGACTATGCATAACGGCACTATGGACGAGCCTGAATGTCAACTCGTCAGAAAACATTACAGTTCTCTACTGCTCCTTAGTCCAGGAAGCATATATCTTACAAAAGGCAACTCACTTTTTTCTTCAAACGCTCTGTAAGTAGGGGTTTCTTGGAAGCACAATGTATGGGCAGGCCCAGACCCTTTTGTAAATGATGTATTGTCTGTGAAGTCTAGAGGTGTGGGTGGCTGCCAGGTGTACGATGACTATTTTACTTAGCAGGAAATTGAGTCCAACCCATACACACTTTTACTTGTTTAGTTTTATTTTGCATTGTTTGATGTATAAATTTATTTTGCAGCCACTCTACAATTACCTTCTGTTAAGCACGTGCCAACCAAAGTTAAAGAATCCCACCTACTTTTCCTGTTGACTAAAAACAGTCAAACCTCATACACTTCACTAAGTTATCCACTTTTCCGACATACAAGAAGTGAATTGAAATTATTTTTTGTTTTCCATTTAAATGTCTTACTTAAAAGCTAATGATCACCTTGATAATTGGTTAATTCTACCTACAGTAACATTTACAATGTTCTCATGAAATCGCTGTGACTTGAAAGTACACAAGAGCATAATTAAGTGAGGTGTAACAAATATATTCTCTTCAGCAACGAGGACCAACAGAAAATGACGTACAACTATAGCTGTTCACATTGCAGTCAAGTTTTGCTTTGTGTCTACACATAGCCAATCACCGCAAAGCAACAAGGTAATTCATTCTTCTACTTCAAAATTTTGCTTGTGTCGTTTTTCTAAAAAAATCTTTAGCAACTGAAGGAAATTAATAATTTATTAATCATTGTCCATGTTTTATGACAACATTAAATTGTTTATATAGCTGAATAACAAACATTATCGATAAGATTATAAAATGAAATTTTACTTGTACATGTATATGTACCTAAAAAAAAAAAAATTTACTTTTTGCATAAAATCTGAGGGGAAAAATTTGTTTTTTGTTTTATTGTAAAATTTCTTCCCGGGGGGTTCAAATGTTATAAGACAAGAAATCATACTTCTAGTAATGGTTGAAGATTTTCTTTTTTGTTTTCAATACATACCTCAAAAGATACATGTACATATTCACTCATAATTTCAAAACTATTACTACTAGAGCCTTAATTATTTATTTTTTCGCTTTTCATTGCACTAAATTGTCTCACTAACACTGAATAAAATGCAAACATATATTGAAGCTTTATATTTACTGCACTACAAAACTAGCACTACATGTACCTCAAAACAGGCATAGAGAAATTGGAGGTTGTTTAGATAGACACATAAACTAGTGTTTACTATTGAATTACTATAAATTGTGTGCAGATTTTCTGTTTAAAAGTAGCAAGGATGAGATATTTACCTCTTATAAAATCCTAAACTTGCAAACATAAATCCATGTTCACAATGTTTAAGAGCTGTTATGTAAAATAATTGTGTTGCTATCACACCCCAGTTGCAACAGATTATGAATAAATGCAATTGTAAGCAGTTTTCCAGAAAGAGATAAAGTGAATAAGAAACAATCAGTTTGAGATTTAATGTTATTTAAGCAATAAGTGTCTTTGTATCTTTTGAGTTACTGTGTTTTTTTTAGGTACACATACCTGTAAATGAGAACTTCATATCATTTGGTAGGCAATGGTAACTGAGATGTTTTCTATATTTCTCTGTTTTTAAAAGGTGAATATCAACAACAAAGGTCAACAACTGATTGCTTTTAAGCAAAAATAGCAAGTGTGGTGTGAGTTCACAAAATTTCATGAGGATGAGATTTCAAGAGATTTAAATCTCTGGTCTAACGAATTTAATCCCATTACTTGACAAGTGTTGTATTGTTAAGCTTATAGGCCAAAAAAATGTTTCTTGTGGCCAAAGAATTTATAATCTCTTTAAAGATGCTTCTTGTTTTTCCTACTCATCTTATAAATTTGGGATTGGCATCATCAATTTCATTATTATTATTGACATCAGTAAAAATGAAAGGGCAATCAAAAGCAAAGGATGTCATGCTAATTGTCTTGTTAATCCAAGTGTGAGAACCAAAATAGCAATGGTGTTAATCTAAGAAGTAAGAGAATGCTTGAAAGAAACACTAGCCAATGGGTCACATCTACACCAATTAAAATGAGAGGACAAAATTATCCACTTTCTAATTAAGCAATTAACTTAAAAAGCCACATCCTGAAAATCAAAATTCTTTTTAAGCGAATATAAGTAATTAGATCTGTAATTGGAAGTACTAATGACAATTAAAAAAGGAAGACAGAAAGACAAATCAAATGTAAACACTTTTCCAACAAAAGCAAAAAGTAAAAAGAATACGATTAAAGGAAGACAAAAGATGATAGGTGTTAGATCATTAGACTAGGAGTCTGTGGTTCAATCATAGATATTAACCAAAGCAAA
>VCCN01000462.1:3892002-3912631 GCA_006491835.1 Architeuthis dux | reverse complement strand
AAAAAAAACGCACACTCCATATTGAAACAAGTTTTAGTAGGAGCTGACAATGTTCATTTCACTGCTCCTGCAGCTCTTTCTTATATATGATTTGTATGTCATAATACAACTACATATATATAATAATGGGGTCCTCACAACAAATTTGTTTCACACTTTCTCACCTGAAGAGTCACTAATAAGTGTGAAACAAATGTTGTGAGGATCCCATAATATTATATAAGCTCTATTTCAATTAATATTGAGCACTCTTATTATAAATACCACATAATAATATTTTATTATTATCACAATGAGATATATATATATATATAGTTGGTTTATTACAGTTAATACAAAACAGATTTTATTTCCTAATGGATATTAAAATGATCTAGAACACTATAAGGCCAATTTAATCATTTAAATATGTTATATTTGTACCTTGAGCAAACTAGAATTTCACCTCTGAGTCACAAACTAGTCTAAGAATGCATTTTTCATTTGTTCATCTTTTATTGTTACATTAAACAATTTTGTAGCAAATAATGATTTTAAATATTGTTAAATGAATGTTCACAATTACAAGTTTGATCCTAGCAAACATTACACATTAATTGGGAAATCAGCAAACAGGATTTGAACCCATAACCAGATGACAACTTGGTATTGTTCATATTATATAACAATATATGTGTTTAAGCCAAAATATACATTTGCAGTTTGGAAAAATTCTTTAGCAATAATTGACTTTGGGATCAGAGAGTGATTATTTGGAGTAATAAAAAAAACAAAAAACAAAAAATTAAAAAAAAAAAAACAAAAAAAAAACAAAAACAAGATGAGGTTTAGCTGTAAATCCCTTGTTGACATTGGAGAAACATTTCCTAAAGTATGAAAGCAAAATTTAGCAGGAAAGAAATTCTGATGAAAGAGGTGGAAAGTGTAGATCAACGCGTTTAGTGTTCCATTGCTAATTCTTAAAAAGCTTTAGCTTAAGGTCAGACTACACTTCAGATTAGCCTGTGAGCAAATATTCTATCCCAAGATAGAAGAGTTGTTATGTATTCAATGAGAAGGTTTCTTTAATATGACCCATGAAAAACCTTCTGTTAAAATAAGTGGCGGTAAAAGAAAGAGCAGGAAGAAAATTGGATGAGAGGTGTTTCATGAATATATTCTGGAAGGAACAAACTATCACGACTGACAAATGAGCAGCTCGTTGCTTCAAAGGAGGGGGTTAATATGAATAGATGTTAATTACAAAATGAGGAATTAAGTGCTTATATGGATAGGAGAGACTCATCTCATCTCTTGCATTAAAAGGGATTCCACTGATCATTCTCTAGTTGTAAGCATCATAATAGGAAAGGAAGGAGAATCAAAAGTGTGCCAGGAAGTAGTTATTGAACAAATCAAAATGTCAAGGAGAAGGATGTTAATTAAAATATATGCAAGTAAGAATAAAGTAGAAAAGGTTTGAGATATTCAGTGCGTTATTAAGTTAACACCAGTAATTCTCTACAGGAGATTCCAAGAGCCAGGTAAAATTCTTGTGATTAAAAATGTTGGTCCAGGAGTAGATCTTTCAGGATGGCCTGGGAACTGGGAATTTGCCTCATTTCAACAAAATATCATCATCATCATCCATTTCATTAACCAAGTATGGTTTATTTCTAGATTATCATTTCTTTCACTACAGAGTGATTATTTTCTGCTCCAGATGAAGAAGACATCTTGTTAATAAAATCAATCTTTCCTGGGATTCTTGGAGACGTTACTTTTAATAAATGAGTTCTCTGGCAAGAAAAGGTTCGGAAATTTTTGTAGTAGATTCATGTCAATTATTCTGTTTTTGTAAATTCTCAAACATTTTCACAATTGGTTAATTTGGATGGGAGAGGATAAACAGAATTTTGAGGGCAAATGAGTCACATAATCAATACTTGAAAATATGACAAAAATGAATTGTTATATTTTCTGCATAAATGATTAAATTTCAGTTATCTCAAAAGCCAAAATGCAAGCAGCAAAATGTGAACCTCCTGTGACAAGTACATACACTTTGGGGGGGGGACTTTTAAATATAAAATCATTATTGGCTTTTTTGACTTCAAGATTTAAAATTGTTTATTTTCTAAAGCAAACAAGACATTAATCTATATTTTAAAGAAAAGGGTGTAAACTGAAATGTTTGCCCAGAATCTGATAAAATATGGTTGGGAATATCTGAGGAATTGGTAACATTTCAATGGTTACTTTTTCTATCAGAACATTCCAATCATCAACAATCTTTTTAAAATTTTTATCCATTCCATGTTAAAAAGATAATCAAGAACTTGTAGTGACATAACAGGAAAAAAAGCACAATAAACTTAAGTGCTTTTTTAATAATAATAATAATAATAATAATAAAGCAGTTCCAAAATTAAAGACCAATTAGAAATTAAGCAAAATGCATTCAGGGTTCATTCTAAGAAATTTCCTACTCAAAGTACAAAGAATGCAAAGTAAAGATCAAAACAAGAGTTAGTGAGATTTTAAAGCACTTTATGTTATTATTATGTTAGTCAATAAGCTAAAAAAAGTTTAAATTTAACACGAACAATTTTTATTCAGTTTCAATTATTATATTCAATAAATACTCAATATTCAAATGGAGTTTGTTTTTCTACAAAAGATGGAATAGAGAAAAAATATTTAACTTTCAGTCAGGAGAGATTTAGGAAAGAATTAATTTTCATTTTTCAATGCCTAGATCTCTATGAAATATGTCAGCAAAATCCCACATCTGTCAACTAATAACTTTTGGATAAATAATCTTGATCAAAATTAATAATCACCAGATTGTAATATTAGTATCAATTTTGCTAACACATTGGATAGAAACCTTTTACATGAGGAAAAAACAGGGTGTTAAGAAAGAAAATATCTTGAAAGATTTTATGAATATCAATTGGAAAACAAGGAATGCTTTTATGATAATTTGGAATTTAAGTGAGATTTTGTATTTCATTTGAACAAAAAAAGAAAAGCTTATATTTCATAATTCAATGCCAATAAATTCTGAAGAGATGCACAAAAGGTTCAAGAATAAAGAAGGAGTGCCAAAATCTCTTTGAACACAGGCAATATGAGATGAGGAGGAGATAAGTTGCGGTTAGACTTGCATTCTTTGATGGATTAACTGTCTGAAGGATTACAGGATGATAAATTAGAAAGGCCTCTTGGTGGGTTCGAGACTAAAACAATAAATAAAGTTTTGGGACTTAATAATAATAATTTAATAGATTAGTTTTAGCAGTATGGTTATTTAATCCTTCAATACAGTGGTTCTCAAACACTTTGGCTGATAAAATATACATTAAAAAAACTTTCAATTTTACAAAGCACATAAAACTTGGTAGATGTCAAGAAATGTGAAACTTAACAAAATCCAAAGACTGTGCTAGAATTTAAAATTTGCTTTTTGCTCTTATTTTGACATCTTAACTTACAAAGTTTTATGGTTTCTTTTGGTAGGAAAATAAAGTTATAAATTGACCTAAACAGCAACAGCAGCACACACACAAGAAAAGAGAGAGGAGAAGGGTTTCCCAGTTGTACGCTGAACATTCTTGACATAAACTAACCAGCTTTTCAAACAGCTGTTAGTTTTGCGGTAACTGAGACAAATAGTGGAGTAGTTCTATGAAATAGTTCAACACCTCCAAAGACAGAGTATATAAACACAACTGACAGAGTCAATTGATACTGCATAATTTGTTTTAAAAAATCTAAGATTTTAACAAATTATTCAAAGCATAATTATGTAAAACTTTATCTTTGTTAATTATGAGATTTTAAAAGAGTAATTAAGCAAATTTATATTTTTTCAATGTATTGTTGATAAATGTTTTTTTAGCCTCAAGAAATGAGAACCAAATTTACTGATAACATGAAATGAAAGCCATTTAAACAAACCAGAATCGCTTCCTATTGGAAAATTAAGTTGATATTAGTTTGAAGCATATTTTAAAAACTAAACCAGCACAAAACGGCAGGTTGTTACTTATGATTATTTCGGACTAACAAATATAATACTTAATCAGCTTTTTTTCAACAAGGATAGGCAACCTAAAAGTCACTTCACATTTTAGCATTTCTAATCTTGTACAGGTCTAGAGAAGGCTTTCTAAATAAATATTAGAAATGTGTCAAATGAATAGTGATTGACAGAGGAGAAGAACGGGCAACCGTTTCCATATAACTGATGAGTTTGTTTGCAGTTTTAGAAAACGTGGCCAAGTAGGCTTTCAGTTCCCGAGCGTTCTTATTTACTAGTTGCTTCCACTATAAATCAAGCACAAAGCCATTAAACTTTTGGGAGCATTCAGTGAAGAATAAGAAGAGTAACTTTGATATGTTTGAAAATTTGATGAGGTATGAAGTTGAGAACCACTGTACATTCCGATTAGCTTTGGATGTTCCAGAACAAAAAATATCTACACATTATGGAGCAGTTTTGCCCCCATAACATTTCTCAAAATACACAGAGTATTACTAGTTGGATGGCCTACTTGACCTAATCTTAAAGAGAATAAGGCTAGCTCTATTTCCATACTAATTCTCTATCCCCTGAATAATTTTCTAGATTGGTTTTCCAATGAAAGAGAATGAAAAAACTACATCTTCAATACTAGTCAGTCTCAAAACATTAGAATTTGGGTATCTTTAGAGAAAACTGTCCATTTCATCCAATTTGTATGAGGAGCTACAGAATTTAAAGATAAAAAGACTGAAATGTCTTATCTGAACCATAAAACAGATTTGCAAGTATTTGACACAAGGTCATTTTTAAAGTGTTCAGAAAAGTTATTTTAGTATTAATTCACATTTTTTATATTATTATCTAACTCCAACTTTAAATGATTTTCTCAAGTATATTCAGACAAGAACAAGAAAAGTAACCCACATTTTCTACAGGAAAAATGCTGAAACTGACTTATTCAATGAAAGAAAGAACATTCAATACCAAAAAGACAATGTAGAATTTGTGTTTGCATTACAATAAGGAAAACAAGACATTCTCTTGAATAGATTATAATATGCAACATTGAATTCACAATATTTAGCTAAATTATTAGGCTGTTTCACATGAAATGGCCTGTTATAAGAAAAATAAATAATACATTTTTAAATATAATGTTATAGCTTTTAAACAATATTCCATTTGATTGTATAACCTTTTCTAAACATGTTTGTAATGAAAATATCCCATCTTTATAAAACTTTACTTTTAGAAGCTAGAACATTTTAATGGGTCAAAATAATAGCCCTCTTTTGTTGAATCTTATCTCAGAAGAAAAGCACAAAATGTTTGAAAAGATTATAGTCAGTTAAAAACTTTTAGAAAAAAAATCTTTAAGACAGGTGAGATATTTTCATTACAAACTCATTGGGAATGGGCCATGGAATCAAATGGAACAGATTTTGATAAAAAGATAACATGTTTAAAAATTTTTATTTTCTTATTCATAATCAGCCATTTCAGTTGAAAAAACCCATTACTATTTAATTACAACATAAAAATTATATGATTGCATAAACTGTTAGACATGAGAGTTAAACTTCTCTTGCTAACAGTACACACAATGAGAGAAGCAGAAAAAAAAGTGACAGTTCATGAATTCACCTTGTAATCTCCTGAAAAGCTAATCAAATTATCAAGCAATGAGTAGTTTTCAATAGTTAAAGGATGAAATTAAAAAAACTGTACAGAGTTTCTTCATATATTATCAATGTAATTAAGTTTTTCTTTACCTCTTTTTTGTTTTGTTTGGAGAATACTATTAAATTCATATTTAATAGCAAAATATATCCCAAACTAAGCTAGAAGTTGCACCAATTTATAGAATTTTAGAAGAATCCAATGATAGAATATTTTTCATTATTTTAAATGATATAGACAATTTAAAATGAGAACAGTGATGAAAATAATGAAAATTATTAGAAAAATTATTTTAGGAGTAAAAAGGAATTCTTTGAACTGAAGTAAAATGATAGTGTTTAAGTCAAAAATCAAATGAGACTAAAAACTGAACTAATTTCTTTGTTTTTTTTGTTTTTAATATCTCTTAATGTAAGGTTGATTTTTTTTTTGTCTTTTCAAGATATGAAGATTTTATAGACTGTGAATGTGATAATGCCAAGGCAGCATGCACAATTATTTGTGGTTGGGTATGAAATTGATGCAAAGCTGGAAGCAGCCACAATAAAAAAGATAAAATGGAAATGATGAAATAGAGATGCATAAAAATGTAGGTATTCTAATCTACAGGGCCTACTCAATAACAATGCTGAATATAGTCATTGAAACTGAGGTCAACGGTACATTAAGGATGCAGCAAAAGTGTTACAGTAAAATTTTATAAATAAAAAGGAAGCATTTTATCCCAGCATAATGATGTAGCAGATGAGAAAAAGCCCAAGCATAATTTGATGCCAATAATGAGGGAAGGGGAAAGTGAAGAATGAAAGAGAAGATAGAAAAGAGGGCAGAGCTAAGCAAGAGGAAAAAATAAAATCTTAAAAATGTGAAAATGCTAAGAAATGTGATAAATAATAGAGACGTATACACAAACAGAGCACAAACAATATCGAGCACAACAGCTCAACCATGAGATCATGACATGTAGTAAGTAAGTAGGTAAGTAATAGTATTAGATGTGGACCAGGCTGCTCTACCTGAATGATATCGGTTGTCCTCTCGTGTGAGCCTTCGATGAGCTCTCCGCTGAGCGGCAGTCGAAGGACTTGGGGCGCTGGGGCCTGCTGATGATGCTGAGTGGGAAAAAGAGAATAAAAACAAACAAAAATAGTCAAGCCCAGTGGAAAGAACATTTGTTTGTTTGGTGGTTGCAATTGGCCAACCATTGATTTCATATGCACAAACATGGGGAACAAAGATTTAGTTTGGGTTTAATACCAAGAGAGACTATCAAGTCAGTGGGAGACCAATAGCCATCTTGGCTAAAAAGTTTGCTGTTTCTTCTTTTTTCACAGACTTACAGTAATCGAAAAGAAATGCTTAAAAAAAATCCAAAACACTTTCTTGGCAACTCATACTTTTATTGGAATAAAAATAAAATAAATCTTACTTTTCCAAATTAAATGGGTGGGGGTCCAGAAGAGTTTACACAATTTCATCTATCGTTTTTTAAAAATAAAACATCTACACAGGTGACAACTATGCAAGCAAGCCTGATGCAAGGATTGCCATAACAGCAGAATGATAGCAGGCATGCCAAGGATATGGTTGATTGGTTTCTGTATGTATCCATCTTTCTAGTCATTTATTCTTTTAACTTGTAGACAGATGTACAGGCACTCTGAACAGGGAGGGAAACATCACATATTAGAGAAGCATGTCTTATCCTGGACTCTCTGATTGTGCAGAGGTGAATTCGCCAAGTTCATGCTCTAAATACATCATCTTATTTCCAACCTTTTTTTTTTCATATGAAGAGACCAAATACATTTACTTCAATAAGTTCATTTTTATAGCTGGAATTACAAAATAAATTTTGTTTGTAAGTTTACAGGTTTTACTTTGAAGCAAGAACTTTCAAATTTTCCAAAGAGTTCACAATTCAAAAGTAACCAAGAAACAGTGGACTTAAGTGCGTACAGATATGCATGAATTTCTTGGTCAATATATATACACTTCTATCAGATGTATCTACAGCACAAACACATCTGCTGAAACCAATCTGTTTACAGGAGGGGATAGGTGTAGATATGAACATCTACATTTCCCTTTTAATCATTTAAGAGCCACTTTTACTATCAGGTGTCTCTACCATTGAAAATGAAAGGTGATGAAAGATATACTTTCATTTGTTTGAGAATCTGTGTTACACACACACACACACAAGTGTGTGCTAGTATGTATGGCAACCATTCTGCTTTGCAGATAAAAGTGTCATGCCTCCCTTCACACGCACACAATGCTAACCAAATTCATTTTATTTTAGAAGAGAATATGAAAAGGTCACTAGTAACAGTCCATAGTCTAGTTTAAGGCTCCTGTATTTTGCAGGAGACTAGCACTAGCAGGGAGGAAAGAAAAAAAAAGAAAGAAAAATATTATATGAAAAGAGAGAAGGATACATACCTAAAGTGTAGGAGACAGACAATGGTTGAATGTTACAAGATGTTATTTTTTTATTTTTATTTTTTTTATTATTACAATCCCAAATACTATTATACATTGAAGTAGATTTTTTGCATTATAAATAGCCATGTAAAATCATATGAACATAGTCTACATATTATAAATTTCTTAAATCTCATCATTATCATCTGGAGTAGAGTAAATATTATCTTGATTCTATTTATGAGGAGACCGCCAATTCACTCCCATTATTATTATTATTAACAAAAATGTTAGCTAAGTTAATACGTTTATTTCAAAGCTGCCAACTTGCAAAAAATTAGGCAAACAACAAAACAATTTTTAATGTAAGCAAGGAACAATTTCCAGAAAATAATGTGTTACTGCATGAATTTTAGTAGAAAAACATCAATGGGAGAAAATCTGGGAAACTAAAACATTGATTTTTGTATGAAAAAAAAAAGCAAAGGCCTAGGGGAAAAGAAACAAAGCAGTGTCCAAGGAACATTTATATAAAAATAAGTTCATTTAAGGTCAAACATAACAACAACAACCTAGAGATGGTGGTGGATAAAATGAAAAACAAAATCATTTAAAATAACACAGGTTTGGTTTGTCAGTTCAATTCTGGCAAAAGAGTATCAATGGAAACAGAAAGAAGACTATCAGTTTCATGGGATCAGTGCAACCATTTTGGTTTATTGTTTGTTAGTGAAGGAACAAAAACAAAGGTTTCTACAAAAGCCAGTAAAATATTTTATGGTAACTTGAAGGCAAAAGAGAAATTCCACCCATGGTACATGCATTTTTTATGTATTTATATAAAGATGAGACTGATTGAAGTGAGCATGCCCCATGCTTCAAATATTTCATGATTATAGTATTATGTATTTTCCTGCGAGTTAAATCAACTGCACAAGTAACAATCTACTCAATTCTTAAAAATACAATGCTGAGGTAATTTAATACAGGTGTGATACTATCAATAACGAGATTTTACAAACTGGTGAGAAATTATATTGATACTATCAGTAGCGGGATTTTACAAATACGTGGAGTCTAGCTAAGATTTTACAAGTTTATAAAATATACAGTGGTTTCTACAAGCCAGCAAAATTCGCGGGTGGGTGAAATCTGTTTTAATTCAGAAAAGAAAATTTGCTAGCTAGAAAAACTGTAAATTCGTGAAATACACCTAATCAGAAAGCCAAGTACAGATGGCCGTTTACCAAAACATTTCTTTTCTGAGAAAATTTTAGCAGTGTGAAAAAGATCCCAGACCAAACATTTGTTTGGATGGGTGTGTGCAGAGGAGTCATAATTGATTACTGTTATGGTCCCTATTAATAAACCTATTATAAAAGGGTGTGCGGCAGATTAGCGGCCACTGATTGGTCACTAGAAATGACGTAAAGATAGGCAGTCCCGCCTGGGGGGGGGGGACAGGGTGAGAAATTGGTCCAATAGAATTGTAAATTAGCACCCAGGGAATGGAGACGAATGTGGAGAAGAAGAAAAAGCAGTTAAAATAAATTCTAAATTTGGAAACCCTTAGGATTGGGGAAGGAGCTTGATTGATTGTGACCAACGGGTAATAAATTGTGACCCATACTACGTCAACCCCCCCTCCGAAAAATAACAGATTCTCATAAAAGAGGTCGGTTTTTGGCTCTGAGCAGCAGATGAAAATAGTCGCCTGACAACTGACAGTCGATAACTGTGATGAGTTGACTTGCTGAGATGAAGGACTGGCGTTGGGACCTAAGTGTGAAAGCTGAAACCACAACGTAAGAAAATTCAACAAACTACCCCGGAGAGAGAGTGATTAAGACAGAAACCGCAGTTAAAATTTCAACCCTTACTTCTTGATTGCAAGCTTGAAACCCTTGGGGCCCTGCATTGACTACACTATGTCTTCTTCGCCACTACAAACTCTTCAAAGTAATCCTGGTATTTTTAGTCATTAGTCCAACTCATCAACTATCCACTATACAAGTACTTAAACTATTAGAATAAATATAAATAAACAAAATTCAATTTATGGTTATCACTTTTTTTTTTCTCCTCCCACCCTTTAGGCCTCTGAAGAATACTGAAACTATTTAGGTAACATCAAAAACAAAACTCTGGAAAATTGGGTGAAATGGCATAGAGACATTCTGTTTATTAAAGACAATGGATTCTGAATGAGGAGGCTATATGCTAACTTTAGGCTTCCAAGCAACTGCACTATTAAAAAAATACCTAAAATTGCCTGGGTTCATTTTTATTTGACAGTGTATCAAGTTTTGAATAATTCCTTTAGTGCTACAAGTTTTTTGTTTGTTTTTTCTGATTGAATCAAAGTCTTTGAAACCAACAACAAATATTGAGTTTCTATATTTTTGCGAATCAGCCATGGGTTCAGTCAGATCAGCATCCTTTCCTTTATGGATCATTTGGGAACAGAATGAAAAATACAATTAAAAAATGTTTTTAACATTTATTATACACACACACACACCAGCTGATAATAACAAAGAACCTAGATGAAGATCTCTAAAATACAACTGAAAAATCCCTAAAATATAACAGAAAATGCATTTTCAGTATTTAAAGAGGTAAGCGAGTCTGATAAGATGAACTCCAATTAAGCTCCTTATGTAGGTCAGAGGTAAAGTAGTCTATGTGTTAAATGCATTGAATAATTTAGATGAGGCAGTGTTTGAGAAAACAGTTGAAGTAATCCTTGGCTTGAATTGATAAGCTTTATGGAGAATTGCCTTGGGCCAGCTAAGCTTAAAATATCACCAGATTGAATCTCTCCACGACTGGCACATTACACAATGAACAGGGACTACAAATGAGTAAATGAAATGGAAATTACTGGAAAAGGAAAATAGTTATGGGAGGAGCATAAATTGTGAGTGACAAATACTTAGTAGCAAAGAGAATCTGGAGAGGGCTAAGAAAGAATAACTTGCTTGCAATTATTTTGTACTGACTTGCTTATATCCAGACATTTAGATAAGTCACAAGGTTTTAAAGATTCATCCTAAGTTAAAGTGTAGATAGAATTTCATTCAACTATAATGTAAAAAAAAAAAAATAAATATTTCTATAAAATAATTTTAAAAAGAAAAAAATATTTTTCTTCAAGAAATGACCCTAAAAACAAAACCTAAAAAGATTTAAAATTAACAAAATTAAAAAAAATAATTGTTTAAAAACAAAAACTTAAAAATCAGGATTAAAATATTCATAAGCATTTCAATTTCAAACAATAGTGATGATAATGTATAAATATTTGAGTTGATATTTGTTCATTGAAGTGAATCTTTTTGGTCTGTTTTTTCAAGCCATGCACTAAAAGTGTCAGAAGAAGTCAGTTGACACAAGCAAAAACCAAAATAAATAGTACAAACAAAAAGACAGAAAAGTTTAAAGAGAGGAGGAATGATGCACTTCATGGTAAAGACAGAAGAAAAAAAAGATTCATCTAGTTTTTTAAAAAAATAATAAAAGTTAAATTGTAAAGACATTGAGTAAATAGCTGAAAACTTATGTAAGAGAATGAAACAAGCAATACATGTTAGAAAGTAATTTAGGTTGGAAAATAAGTAGTGCTTCTAAGTAAAACTGCAACTCTTATTCTAATGAAAACATCAGGTTTCATTCAGTAAATGTCTAAGCTTTATGTTAGGATGGTAGAGCACCAAAGAGCATTCTTGATTAAAATTCACCAATTGATGACACTGGATTTGATGTTCACTCGAGATTTGAAGATCAGAACAAGTGAAACTAAAGTGATAAACTAAAGCATATATGGTGAAGGCGTATGCAAAATAAACACACACACTTTAAGATTGCTTAATAACTAGCAAAGATATTCAAGACAAGAAACAGCTACATGCCAAACAATGTTAATAGAATTCCAAATATTAAAAGAAATCCTAAAGAATCCAAAATGTCAGTAAGAGAAATCAAACATATCAGTTGATTAATAAGAAATACCAAACAAGAATATCCTCTTTTTCATACCTGGGTCATGTCTCATAAAGTTGTGATTCTGAAAGCCCAAGTGTGGATGTAATAACAAGCCTGGTGAGAGAAATGAACTAATCAATACCATGGCATCCTTCAATTGGATTTTTTTTCCTTAACAGGCCAATTAAAAATAAAAGATTGAACAATTCATGATTTGATTGGCTCATTTTACAAATCACAAAACAACACACCTGGGTAATTTTCCCCCTTATTTGCAATTCAGATAGGAATTTTTTGTTAAATGCTCATGAGCCATTTCCTTTATAATTATTAATTTGTTTTTGTAGTGTTTTGATTACAGCATGACTGAAAAAAAAACAAAAAAACTTTTCAGCTTAGACACTCAAGGAGCCTAACCAATGTAAAGGAACCTGTACGGTATGGCTAGGGTTAGATTCATCTCCCCACATGCAAAAAGCAATTCTTTGGGCAAAACAATCAGAAAATATTCTAAATAATTTCATCAATGCTTGTGTTCCATATCACAACCTCAGACTGGCCACATGTGAAATAGCAGCCAAATTGATGGAAGTAAACCTAAAGAAAAAAAAAACAAACACAAGAAAAAGTTGTTAACTGAAAACCTTCCATCTGAACCCATTATATATACTATAACTGACGTACAAACAGAACATCTCATGGGAAAATAACAGAATATCGAAAAAAAAAGTGGAAAATCCAAGAATTTTTAAAGGTGACACCCTGAAAAGTAATTAGATATCTCTAAAGATTTAGTCATTCTATACTAGTATATGACCCATCGCTTTGCTAACGATTATCATAAGTGTACAATAACAGGCTTGGCTGATGGATACTACTGATAGTATGCGTGACAGACACAGTAGGAAGAGAGAAAAGAAAGGTAGTTTAATAAGAGGGGGGGGGGACGAGAGAAAAGAAAGTAATTTAATAAGAGGGTAGGAAGGGAGTGAGGTTGATCGCTGCTACTGATACTATAAGTGACAGACATGACTTATTATATACATGATTTTAGATTCAGCTAACTAATACCCCCATATGCATTAAAATTTAGTCAAAATGTAAAAAAAAATAATTATAGACACTTCTAATCTTTCTCTTAGTGAGGACTTAGTGAGCAAATTCTTAATTTCTCATAATAGTCAAGCTTGGCTTACCAGATGAGATTCTCTATCCAATCAGCCATAGACAATTTCCAACTAGGCACTATTAAGCATCATTTTATTTTTTTCGTTGATTAAGTCAATATAACAAGCAATTTCATGGCAGTTTATAACCTAAAAATATCCTTGATGATCTCTCTCTCTCTCTCACACACACACACACACAATCCTTTTCTCAAAACATTTGGTTTCTTTTACTAAACCTATAATTAGTTTCCCAAACTTAAAGTGTTCAAGTCAATTAATAGAAAAGATAAAAAGTACAACATACAGTTGCAAGAATCTGTTTACTAAAAGTTTAAAATGAGTCATACCAAAGAGAATTTTTGGTTGGAGCAGAGAGAGACTGCCTTTATTGTTCATAAAGTTGTTTTGGATACTGAAGAGAAAAATAACTACCAGTAAAAAAGCTTATTAGTCAGTACTTGCTGAATAGACAAGTGATACTTTAGGGCTGGGGGCCTACAACCTTTTTTGCACCGCTGACCGGTTTAATTTTGACAATATTCTTGTGGACTTGGGGTAATCATGACCAGAATATAGGTGATGTCAACTATAAGTTACATATAAGTGGCTAATACATTCAATTTTTTCTTCTGAAAGGGATCTTAATATTAAATTTTCAAGATAAACCAAGGAAATGAATTTGTTTTTATTTTACAAAGAGTGCAGTTCACTCATATCGTTTCATATCGCCCAATCCTCATGGCACAGTGGTCCATGCTTTGTGGAACCTAGAGCAAGCAAACTTACAAACTGTTGTTAGTGAGTTTGGTCCTCACTGAGTACTCCTTTATTGTAGCTTTGTGCCAGGCTAAGCTACACATTAGTCAAGTCTTATTTGCCTATAAAGAAAACCATATCAACTCTTGTAACTGAATCCTCAGACAAAATAAACAAAGGAAATCTTGTTTTATAGTCAGGGTAATGTTTTTATTTATTTTATATTTTTCAAGGAGTAGAGTTGTTCCGTGATGAAGCTTTCTTGATATCTTAATCACTGCTCTATTGTAATCACTGTTTGGAGTAGACAAGTTATCATCATAGGCATTTGTTAAATAGATTCATCTTTTTAAGAGGATGGAACAGCAAAATAACTTTGCTTTTATCGATTAGAGTGTGAGAGCTTCCTTTTTAAGTATTTGTTTTTAAAAAGGGTGGCGGGGGGGTTACATCAAGGAAACAATTAAAAATTAAATCTTCATTCCCTTTACCCCTATACTGAATGCTTATTGGCCAGGTTTGTAAGAAATACAAAATTGTAGGCTGAACTGCCCTAAAAGTTTTAGCAGCAAACAACACAAGCTTTTTAAAGAAATAACAGATAAACCAGGCATGTGTTGTTGAAGATTAAATGTTCACTATGAGAAAGCTGCCTGTGAATTAACTCTACAATATCTGACTTTGGAAAAGCCCTTATCAGTTAATTTAACCAAACTCATATACATACATATATAGTAATGGAATAAATGAATAAACAGAACATAAAAACATTTCTGTAGGAAAGATCTTTAGTTTAAAAACATTTTCCGTAGTAATATCTTAAATGCTGTAAGACTTTATATAAATATTTTTTTTTTCCAGCAACATCATTAGTGTTTGAAGCTACAAAGCTTTATAGACTAATAAGGACACTGTCAAACCTACAATCTATGGGCTCTGCTCCTATTCCTGCCACTCTGGATGCAAACCCTTGGTTTAAAGGGTTGTGTGTGTGTGTGTGTGTGGGGGGGTCAACCCTGGGCAAGTCGCACTTCACCTTAAAACTTCATTGCTCAGGCTGGAGGGTTACTCTGCACAGAGGCCCCACCATCTATGGTCATAATGCTATGGAAAACAATCCCCGAAAAATCTTCATTAGCCAAGCCAGAGATAGATAGATAGGTAGATAGATAGATAGATGGGGGGGGGGCAAAGATCTAGAGAGGTGTCTACATTCTATATATTACTTTCTGCTTTTACTTTGATACTTTTGCAACTGTCATGTTTATTGAAAAATACTCAGAAATCTAATATGAAACAATCTAGGTAGGCAGTCTCGAGCATTTCCACCCCAAACTATACCATATACCTCTCTTTTCCTATGCAAAACTTAGTCTGTAGGAAAAACAACCACTTAAAATATATAGAATAAGTCCACAGCTTACAAATGTTACCAAAGTATCTATGCAAGTTAAAAATGGTTAATACAATAATTATTCATGTGGAAGTCTGAAATGAAAGTTTCCAGATTTGTGGCCAAGGTGGAAAGGAGGAGAAAACGCAGGATAACTAACATTAAGATTTACAACATCTTTCATATGCTACAATTGAAGATAACTTATAACTGAATAATTCATTATTCAAGCTCATTTTGAAGCTTACTTGATAGAGTACCAAGCCCAAAAAGAAAAACACAAAAGACAAAATATTATCCAGCCATAAGCAATTCTATTTCAAACACTTCTCAGCATAAATATGTATATTCTAGTTTTTAAACACACACAAAGTTATAAGCATTTAGAATTAGAGTTAGAGTTAGAGTTATCACATATTTTAGCATTTAGTTTCATTGGCCAAATGAATTAATGTGAAATGTTTAGTGCAGTCTCCTTTGGTTCATGGGAAAATATTTTCTCATTCACAATCCTTTGGAATGTCTGCAAATTTATGTAATGACAACCACGTACAGAAACTCCCAATATGACTAAAGAAGGAAAAGATTTTTACATAATAATTTTTCAGTTCCACATTTAAAAACAATTATATCATATCATACAATTAATATGACACCAGATTAATGTTAGCTTAGTGATTTAGGCAGCAAATAATTATATCGCAATTCAAGAATTGTCTAAGAAAAAGGTACATAAAAACTTTTGTGAGTACCGAAAGCTTAACTATTTAGTTGTTTTCATAACTTCTATTCTTGCTTTCATTCAGTTAAATTCTCGGAAGGTATTTGGTTGCCAAGTAGAATGGTGTAGCAAAGTCCTAAACAGAACTTAATTCATGGACAGTTAAAACTGTAGTTTGGAACAGAAGTTAGTGATTTACTCATTAAGGTTACTTTTTTCAAATGAGATAAGTGACCACTGACAACAGCTAATAAAGAGGCTGACAATCAGATTCCTATTATTAAAGCAGGAAATACTTTGTGGTTGAGGGGGAGATGAGGGGAGGGGGAGATGAGGGGAGGGGGGGATCACCTGCTCCTCACAGTATATCTCTCTTTAATTGTTGGGAGAGTGGGGAAGCTCACTTTACCTTTCTACACACAAGATATTTTAGGTCTTTATTAGAGCAACAAGAAAGATTACCTCTCTTTACATGTAAATCTCTCACAAACATTTCAGAAATCAAGACCCAATGTATCTATGAACAAGTGGATAACTTGTGTGGGGCTGAGGGGGAATTACTCAAACTTTACTCATGCTGATATAAAGTAATACATTTTGACAACTGATTTTGTTACAGAGAACTGAACTGTCTAAAACAAAACAAAATACCAATCATGGTATTTGCTTACATTTATGTTATAAATATCTGCTTTATATACTTGAAATAGTCTTTTTTTGACAGCAGTTAATTGCCTCATAAGCTGGCTTCAGTGTAGTTGGGCTGGGATTAAACTAATAAGAAAAATAGTTAAATTTGGTATGTCCAATATCAGAATAAAGATTATTTTAAAAAAATATTGATATTCTCGGATGTGACCATCTTTTCACTTAGGCTGTTCCATGTGTTTGCCACTCTTGCTGTGAGGACATTCTTTTCTAACACCAGTGGAGGTCTGAATTTATAGTTTATGGCTGTGTCCTCTGATTTTATTGCAGATAGATGTTCGGCATTTTCTTATCAGGACATTTTGAGCAATGAACGTCAGTATCCACTCCATGTATGTTGTTCCGGATTCTTCTGTACTTGTAGAGTTTCAATAAAAAACATCTCATGATGCCTACTGGACGGTCAGCAGATGTACCAGGTAGAAAGGTTTTTTGGTTGTTACACAGTACACCATGTGTGAAATAAGATTCAATTTGGAGTAGGTAAATTCAATAATGGTAAGAATGTCAAGAATAAAACCACAAAGATGATGATTTTAATCGAAACAAATTTTTAAATTGCAAAGAGACATTATATAATTTTTCCAGCACTGCCAAATATTTCTAGTGCCATCTTTGCCCAAAGAGAGTAGTGATAAATGCAAGTAAACAAAACAAATAATCAAGTGGATTATGTAAGTACAAAACATTTACTTTTATACTTCTATCTCAATTGGTACTGATGGTTGAGTGAATAATCTCATTAATCGGGTTTTACTCTCAGTGCATCACAAGAAATAATTATGATGCATACAAAAATCCTAATAGCTGTTTAATTGATTGTGATGAGATTTTCAACAAATGATATTTGTTTAGCAGACATTGTAAAGTGAGGAGTGGAGGAATGAATAACAAGCCAGCTTTTTCTGCATTTTTATCTTGATATTCAAACCAGGATCATCTACAAATTTGTACAGGCCTACACTGACTCAAGTCCCTTGTATCAGACAGGTGGGGCTCATTATCTAAAACTTCCCTAAAAGAAGCAACATTCAGAATACAAATGCTGAAAGGTTAAAACAAGACATACCAGAATGTATAGTTCTTTGAAACATCTCAATGAATAACCAATATTGATAGATTACTAAAGAAGGAGCAATGTTGACATTTCATTGCTCTGATTAAATTGCATAGATCAGCTTTTATAGTAATAAATTTAAAATAAAAACATAAATGATGAATTGAAAAATAGAGATCCAGTTAAAGTTTTATCCAACATAATATTTAGTACTACAGACAAGTTGGCATCTATGAATAGTATTTCTACAAGAGGAACAGAAGTAGGCATTATCTGCAGCTTCAAAATTGATATTATTTAAACACTTCATTACTATTGACTGCCAAAGGGAAAAAAAATGGTACATAATGTTTACAGTTGATCAGGAATAACTGAGTAAGAGTAAAAGGAATCTCTGCAATGGCCCAGAAAAGTTTATTATATATAATATCACACATACATAAAAGAAATTTATTGGCATAGGCCCAACAACGCCAATGCAATCATCCAAGATGAGTCATTCTAATTTGGGCCAGGGAGGATGAAGAGAAAGCTAGATAACCAGAGTGCCTTCTCTCCAGCCAGCTTGCTTGAAGGCACTTGGCAACATGTCTCAAGAGAGAAAAAATGCATTCACCCACCAAATGGTACAACAGCTGAAACTTACAGTATTCTGGACAATCAAGGGCAGAGAGAGTGGGTTAGAAAATCCTATCTGTAGACAATTTCTATGTGACCATACAGCATACAGTTAGTCTAGCAACCAGACACACGCCCGATATCCCTACCCCATTCTCTCTTTATCAAACTATTTCTTTTGCATGAAAACAATAGGCAATAGACAAAACCTTGAACAAATATGACAACAAGAGTTCTTTTTCTGCTTCCTCTCCACCCATCATTGTCAGAAGAGAAACCAAATGTATTTGTAGCTATCAAACAGTCAATGATTTGTTTGTGTATTTTATCCTGTGACTGAATGCCTTTGTAGTTACTGTCTATTTATTGGCATAATTTTTCATTAAGGGCTGAATGCAAACTCAATTGATATAAACAGTTCACCAATGCAATAGAAGATTTTCAGATTAGAGGATAAAAACACTACTATCAAAGTAAGAGCAGGATAGAGTGTACACTCCCACCTCTCTCCAAAAGCATTATTTTTATTATCAAGAGATATTTTATTAAATATAAACTTTAAAAATAAAACCTATTCCATGGCCAGCTAGAATAACCTACAAATCTATAGTGTCTTTCTATAAATACTTTCTGGGAAGACAAACAAGAAAATCTTTTTTTATACCTTATATATTTACTAAGTTTAACTTAGTCTGGCACAGAGTAGGAAGATTGTAGCACTAATTTTTCAAGAGGAGAGGCCTACATTGTTTTGAAATATTGGCTTTTACCAAGACTAACATAATTTACTGGCACCGTTAAGAAATATACGCCTACCTCAGCCACTAAGTAGGTCACAATCATGTTTACACATACCTACAGTAAAATGAAACCTTCATATACACAAAAGTTATATTGTCTTTAATACAACTGTCATTTAGTCATCATTTTAAAAATACTTATTCTGATTTAATTGTAATTTGAAATTCATCTTAAATGAATTATTATGCAGCCATATATGCTTTTCTTGACACATACCCATTGAACTATTATTAGCAAAAATATTAGCAATCTAAAAAAAATTTAAGTTAGCAATGAGTGAAATTCAACTAATAATATCTAAGCAACAGAAATTATTCACTAGATAAATGTTTAAGCACTGCTATGGTCAAAATTCTAGGAAGCATGCTGTTTTTAAGGAACCTTGTAAGCTTTTTTTTTTGTTGTTGAGGAAGAGTCATAGGTCTCTTTTTTTTCTTTTTACTCTGGTGTACGAGTGTCAACTAAATCACCACAAAATTACTATATAACTTTTAAGCAATCAAAAGTTTTTTTAATGTGCTGTGATAAAAGGTCTATGTCTTACAGGCTAAGTCTTGCATGGTTGAGTTACTAAAAGCTCTCAAAAAATGATAAATACTGGACCCAATGACCATCTGGCTACTTATTGTTGGTTATTTATGACATCTGTCTCTGAGAAGTCAATATGAAATGAATGAACCGTGATAACAGAGGAGAAGGAGGATCATGATCATCTATTTTCTAAACAGTTTGAGGTAGAAGGATATCAACAGAAAGTTAATAAACTCAGATTTCATGTGGCATCAATAATTTTGGAGAGTTATTAGTGTGAGAGGTACAATGTTGGAAGATAAGATTCAGTCATTATCCTTCTAAACGATAGATGCAAAAAAGAGTAGATGACAGCTGTCTCCAAACATACATCACACTGTAGTAGAAAATCAGCAAGGGAAATTTGGGGGGAGAAAAAAAAAATTCAGGGTCAATTAGAGAGAGAGCATAAGAGAAAAAAAGTAGAAGTAGGTCAGTGGTAATAACAAGGGCCAAGTTCCTAAATATGATTAGGGTCATAAGTCTTACCATGTATTAAATACCAAAATATTCTCCCTCCCCCCCAAAAAAAACATCTCAAGTATAAAAGGTTAACAGAATATTTGTCTATATTTTGAAGGGAAGGAGGTCTAGCAAGCATCCTTGTACTTGAGGGGAAAGAAGAGAATTTCCCAAAAAGTAGAATGGAGCAACAAATTGGTAAAGTCATGAGGCTAAGAAAGAAACCAGATGATTCATCAACAACTGGATAACGAAGAAGCAAAGGGTAATCTTA
>VCCN01000462.1:3881138-3891820 GCA_006491835.1 Architeuthis dux | reverse complement strand
TGAGAATGATTTAAGATGTGTTCTCACACTAATAGACCCACAGATCAAAGAACTACTAGCAAAAAATAACAGAGATCACATTGATGTGTATATTATTAGTTATGATAGCAGAATTCTTATTTTTGTAATGAATTGGAATTTCAAATGATGTGTTGTAATTATTTTCGCTTGCTTTCTTTGAGTAACAAATACACAGCAGCTGCTGTACAATTATAAAATTAAACTCATTTTTAGTATAAGCTGTCTATTATATGTAAAATAAAGTTATTATTTGAAATTATTCTTTGTTGCAACTTAATAAATGGAAGTGGGGTTATACTAGTAATCTTATTGACAAAAGTGGGGAATGATTAAAAAAAGGTTGGGAACCGCTGGCATAGATAATCAATGGATATGGACTAAAAAAAACAAACAAAAAAAACACAATTGATCAGATGGGTTTTGATCAATCAGAGGTCAGTCTAAGCCTATATATAATTAAAACAGAAAAGGAAAAAAAAGAAATATAATGGTATTTTCTAGATTTTCAAAGTGAAGCTATTTTCTGAGAATGAATACAGACATGTTTCCCCCAATACTTTTCAATTGGTAAAAAGATGTTATTCAGTAAACATAATATTTTTAAAAAGCAACCCCCCCACCCCCACCCCCCTCAAAAAAAAACAGGAAATGACTGTTTAGAGGTTAGGGTATTTTGCTTAAAAAACAAATATAAATAAAATTTATTGAGAAGGAAATACATTGTAACATTTTGACAATAACAAGGAAGTCTTCATTAAAAAGGTGGGGGATTCTAAAAAGATATAAATGATGAGGAAAATCACTTTTGACAATTTGGATACAAACTGCATTTCATGACATCCACTTGTCACCCAGAGAGAAGCAGCAGCAGCACCTGTCATTTCCCCCCAGGTGAAATTAACTCTCTGGAGGAAAAAGAACGCAAGTGCTTGCAGAATATGTATAGAAAACTACTCTTGCAACCCAGACAATTCAAATTCTGATCTTTTAGAAAACAGACTGATGCAATTAGCATCAAAAGAGGGCAACTCCCCTTAAAGTTATATCCATGAACAAAGTCATACTATACTCAGTATAAAATCAGACAGTCCCTAGCTTAAAATGCTTGCATAGACTAAAGTCAGGGATCAGCAACTTGTTTTTGTAATGGCCCACATGTATATTATATCATATCTTACATATAAAAATTTGCCTTTGAGGCCTATAAATTTCAAATATTATTCTGCAAGTAAAAAGTAATATAAAAATCTGCATATATTTATGTATTCATACACAGTCAGTTTAATAGCAGTTAATTAATAGTTCTCAGAAAAACAAGTATCAGTGTGAAGACAGTGGTCTCTCATTGACCTCAGGAAATTTGGGAATGTAAGTTGCAGTAGCAGCAATCATCTGCCCAAAAACGACTTCTTTGAGAAGATTTGATGTTTTTCATACATAAAAAGGACTTTTCACAGATATATGTAGTACTGAACATTGAAATAATACGATTTGCTTCTTTCTTCAGAGTAGGAAATCTTTCACTGAGGAGCTGTAGTTTCCTACAGTATTTTTCTTGTTTGTTAGTGGTGTTTTGTTTTGCAATTTGGTATCACAGTGCAGAAGTAACTATGTTTCCTAGAAAACATGAACTCCATGCAAAATAGTATGTGCCTGAATGTTTAAGCTCGAACAAGTAACAGAGATTATTTTTTGTCTGGTGGAGAAGTGTAGTATAAAGTATATTTTAGCAGTATAATCAGAAATTAAATAATTTTAGCAAATATTTTATTGGTTAAAAAAAAAAGAAAAAAAAAAGAAAGAATTAATATTCTCCTTTTTGTTTGTACAATCAATAACTTGTTTTTAATTCATTCTCCCCCATGATTCTCTGTAGTTTCCAATTGTTGCTGATCAACAATGATACATACATTTTTATCTGCAGACAAAAATTTGAACTGATTCCAGAAATTATTTTCAACATTGGTTAATCATTTCCCAAGACAGTGTCATATTCTGTACAAACAAGCCGTTTAAATTTGTAAGGTAAAACATTTTCATTTTTCTCTAGTTTAATCTAGAAATAAAATATATTTTAATTTTCTTTTTAATTTAATTTATCAACAGTTTACAAGTATCTCGGTTATGAATTACAGATACAATTCACAAAGAAAGATTCATAAGACTGGTACCTTCAAACTAAATGACAAATAGCAAAGTCATCTGACTATGAAACAATAACATTTCACATTTATTTTAGTATGAATAAAGTATACACATTGTATATAAAAGCACACATCAATATTCATATTTACACAATATCTAAGTCTTTTAACATTAGCAGCAGTGTAATAAACATCAGAATTCTTTTTTTAAATCATTTACATCTGTTAGCAGATGGTAGCACTACATATTCTGGTAATCTATTCCATAGTCCTACCACTCCATTGCTAAAAAAGAATGTTCTGATATTTAATCTACTCTTATTTACTTCCACTGTATATGCATGGCCTCTCAGTCCCTTGTTCTCCCTTCTAGTAAAAATACATTACTAATTCTATTCTATACCACGCTATTAATATTAAGACAAAAGTAAAGCAAGATGCTGGCTTAATTCTTAGATTTCTGAGAGAAACAAACACATTGTGGGCCAAAGTGTGTGAGGCAGTATTTGCTCTCAAACTAAAGAGTGTCCACAGGGTCTTTATTAATTTCATGCTCAGCTGAGTGATAGCAGAAGAGAGTCACCAAGAAGCAAAGAAAACTTATGTATTTTGAGGGGTTGAATAAACAAAATGGAACAACTCTCCTCCCTAAATCATTGTACACATGGTGGTCAGCCATGAAATGAATGTACTCAGCTTAAAGAGTTCTTCAATATTTTATTCAAACAATACAAAATGGGGACAGATGGGAAGGAACAATTAAATGTCAATAGCTAATAGCCATTAGGAAAATTAAAAACCCAGTCACATGATTGCAATAATGAAATCATCCACATGAATGAATACATTCAAACTTTACATTACATTTATCTGATCTTAAAAGAAAAACATTGGGCATGTAAGCCTGTATACACATACTATGTATCCATTTTAAAAGGATTAGTATATTTCTCCTCTTTTCAGGGGATCTCTTTTCTTTGTACAGATTTCCATTTTTATAATTTAATTAGTGTCTAGCCATTGTCACTAGTAGCATGTAGTGAACTGAGTAGACAACATTTAAATATTGTATATTAAATAAAGTGCCAGATTATGACAGATGTATATAGAGAAAAAATTGCATAACTATACTTATTCTAACATGACTGTTCTTCCTGAATTATTGTAAACAGCAAAATATTTGCTCCTATATTAAATAAGGCTTGTTTTATGCAAAGATGTATTACATAATTTGCCTGCTCTTAAAAAAGACCTACCAAAACAATTGGTCATTACAAGATAAACAGATTATCAAAACTATCCATAGTGAAAGATAGGATTTATTTTAGCACAGATGCAAATAAATGGTGTTTGTTTAGATTACAAGTTGACCACTATCTCATAAAGGCAATAACAGCCTTTTTGCTCAATCTAGCAAATGCCAAATGTTTCTATTGAGTTCCAACAGAATGATTCTCTCTCAGTAATATTTGAGACACATAACATTCTATTTATCAAAATCTCAATGAGGATTCTTTTTTCTTTTTGCCAATAAATATTTCGTGAGTATGAAGAAGTTTTGTCAATTATTATAACAATACCTGATAGACATCTAAAACAACTTTTATTCTCAGTGCATAATAAATTTCATCTGACTTAATAGCCAATGGGTCCTATGTTGCCTTTATATAAATAACTAAATACACCAAACAGCTTTCTGTTAGACAAAGATAAAATATGAGCCTCTGTGATGGACCAAGCAATATCAGAGCTTGGGGGGTTGGTGTGTGGGGGACTAAAATTATTTCCAGACAATTTCTCCTGCTTATAGTAATATCTCAAGACTACTGGCTGTAAGGTGCACAATTAATGGCAGATACATGTGGCAAAACTTATATTAAAAAAAAGATCTCTTACTTCATAACTAGGATTACTTTAGCTATTGATAACACTTAATAAACAGCACTAACATTCACATAAAAAAAATAACAACTTTGTGATGAAATTATCCTTGACAGCTCAAAGACAACACCATAAAAATCTCATAGCAAATAACAGATTATATTGAAATGCAAAGGAATAACAATTTCACTATTTCTCACAGCTGTTATGATAAGCAAAACAACGGTTTAAGAGAAGAACCCCAATGATTCAGCGATTTTATTAAACCTAATTTGCAAACAGACTATGAAAAATGATTCACTTGAAAAACTGAAAGGGCAAAACTTAAACGTACTCTTTAAAATTAAATACTGAAATCAAATTATTTAGAATTTTTTAGTAAGTTTTATTATAATATTGGCTTTGCATCTTATATACATAATGAAGATTTGCTTAATCTGTCATGATGTTTCTCCCTGAAAACTGTATTTTACACCCAAAAAACAGTTGTAGGCTTTAGATATTTCACTCTAGATGGTTTTAGACTATAATTTCCAAAGTAATATTATGTAAAAGGTAAATAAAAAAATTAAAAATTTTTTAAAAAAAGAAAGTTTTTTTTTCCACGAAGACTGATGTAAACTAAACTGATTCTTCACCAAAACCCATTGTATTAATTTTAACTACTATTTACCTTCATAAAAGCACATAAAATAAATTACTTGCTATTCAAATATCAGGATGCCTGTCATTAAAGAATTAACAAACTCAAAAAAATAAGTTTAAACCGAATCTTAATTGTTACTTTTTCTTTTAAAAAGAAGAAAAAGAAAAAAAAAAGAAAAAGGCCACATTAATTTGCCAGCGATATGGAGCCTATTGCCCTAAAACATTAAATCATTACTTAACTTGAGGTTTTACAACCGTAGGCTCCATATAGCTGGGGATAACCAGCCGGGGGGTGGCTATTTTCAACTAGATTATTCTATTAGGAAAATCTTATTTTATGATGAATTTTTAATAAATGTACATAATACAAGCTTTTGAAAATTAAACAAGGCAATAAATACAGGCTAAATGTATGGTACACTAGAAGTACTGTACATGATTTTGAGATCATTTTTTATATATCTGCACTGATAAATACTTGGAAATCTTTTTTCTCCTATAGAACTTGAACACTGGACAAACAGCACCTGTGTAATGATATCTAATACCAATGCAAACAAATGAGATAACCAAAGTATCCACCAACAAAAGAGAAAAGCTTTCATTTATAATTCTTGTTTTATATATATATTCAATCTTATCTTTAGTCAAACAAGCAAAACGTAAAATACCTGACTCAGATTGTTTTCTGTAAGGTTCCAACAAACGATTCTTTTTCTTTTCATATCCCTTCTGAGTAATGTCACCTGAAAAATAAAAACAAAACAAAATTATTTGCTGGTACAAGTAAAATAAAAGCTGTATAAATAAACTGAGCCAGTAAAAGAGAACTGGACTCCCAGCTATCCCAAGCTTAGTTCATTAATAGCAGTTAAAGTAGATTCAAACTCCACCCCCTATCCACCTCTGGCTGCAGCAACAGCCAAGTTCATGGTTAGACAACTGCATGAAAGAGAAAATTATTGAATCAGAGACTCATCTAAGTCATTAATTGCTTTAATTACATGTAACAGTTAAAAATAAAGTACATCTGTGTAGTAGAAGTAGAAAAGGTTGTACACAAGTTAATTCACAAAACTTGTTTGTGTAGGTAATTCTTTTTTGGCCAACACGTGGAAATCAACTTTCTATGGTTGAATGACAAAAAGTGAATACCAAGTTCACTGGGAAGTATAAAGTAATTAGAAGCAGAATGCCATTGGTTAAAAAAGGACCCTGGTTTCAACTGCAGATAATAAAATAAGTGTCATTGGTAACAGTTTAAAAATAGAATTTAGTTGGTAAGTATCAATAGCTTAATTGTCATGACACTAACTATAACCAAATGTCATTGTTGGCAGAGACTTTTAAATGGAGAGGATTCTTTATTTGGCTTTCAATTTACATCTAATATTTGAAAAGTAATTCCTTAAAAATTCTAAACAAACATCATTTAATAAATAAAATAAAAACTTAATTTGGATGGCAATAAAGTTTATGTACAAAAATTTCCAACGAAATTATATGGATTTGTTAAGGACAAATTAAACATTCTTGAAACAGTGCAAGTGATACAATGTCTAATAAAAAGTGAATCTGTAATTATAGTGTTAGTAATATTATCTTGACTGATTTTTATTAGATGAAGCATTGTCAACCATCATTAATTTTTTTACTAATGTTTTTCAATCTAACGTTACTCACTGCCATAGACTGACTGTCTGAGTAGTTGCGATGAAAAACAACTAAAATTAAGATAAAAGAAAATACTAATAAAAGATGGTTGACAATGATTCATCTAATAAAAATAAATCAAGATCATATTACTACTACTACTACCAATACAACAAGAGTATGTAAAAAACAACATATGGTAATCAGGAAAGATGAGTTTACGGGTTAGATTTGTTCTTTTATCAGCTGCAAAGGTTCTAGTTGCTCACCTATAGAGATTGCTGTACCTAAGCAAGTTTCACGAGATGAAGAGGATGAGAGTATGAGTCTTGCCTAAACCTTATTCTTCTGATCAGTGTTGTTTACTGTCGTAGACAGAGTCAGAGTAGTTGCAATGAAAAGCAACTAAAATTAAGATGAAAATAAAACAATACTAGTCAAAAACGTTTAATTAGTGTTGTTCTGCGTATTTTAGTGATTGCAACAGGACAAGTATCCAGCAACATAAATCACAACCAGCAAACTGATTTAACAAGGCTAAGAAACAAGTGCTCAGTATGTTGCTTCTTCATTTGATATCAACAGAAACAAAGTCAGTTTATGTCTTTCTTTTATCCAAAAAGGAAACAGTTGCATCAGTTTGTTGAATACTAAATACAAATTTGATAAACCTTACCCACTTATGGAACAATCCAATATTCATAAGGATTGTATTGTATTGTATTGTATTGAAGAAGAAGTTCAGCAATAATTATCCTTTGTTCTTAATTTTATTTTCATAATTTAGAATTTTAAAATCCCAGAATCAACTAAACAATAAAAAATTCCATTCAAATTTAATCCAGTAACAAAACAAAAATAACCACATGAAATGTTAGCAAGTAAATGATGCACATATTTGTGCTTGTATCTCACCTCTTCACTGTTTACTTAAAAGGTTTTTAGATTTGTTATGTTTTTTCTTGTGTTCTTTTTGCAGTGTCTTTTGTATATTTTGTTGTTTTTTCTGTTCATTGTAGAGAATCTAGCTGGGATATTTTCTATTCCTTTAATTATTTTGAATGTTTCTATTGCATCTCCCCTAATTCCTCTTTTTTCAAGTGTTATTAGCTGTAGTTTATGAAGTCTTCATAACAGATTTTCAACTTCAGGGATTATTTTTGTTGTTCTTTGTATATTTTCTATCACAGTTATGTCTTTTCTGAGATATGGACTCCATGCTTAAACAGCATATTCTAAATGTGGTCTAATATATGTTGTGTATAGTATCTTAAATGTTTTTGCGTCTAAATAGTCAAAACTAGCTTTCATTATTCCTGTTATAGGAGATGTTTGTTTTTTTTATTGCTTCAGGATTTTAAACTGATTTCGGCACTAAATGAACCATCAAAGGTTGATATGATGCTAAAGAAATCAATCAATCTATCTATGTTGAATAACAGTTGCCATGTTTTAGACCAATTTACTAATTTATTTAGGTCTTCCTCAAGTTTTATAACATTATCATTGTCTTTTAAGGCGTTGCCTATTTTGGTGTCATCTGCAAATAAGTTGATAATTTAAAGGTAAATCATTTACATGCAGGATGAGTATAGTACCTAATGCAGAGCCTTGTGGTACACCACTATTTATTTATTTCCAGTCCAATTTTGTACTGTTTATTGATACACATTGTTTTCTTCCTGTTAAGAAGTCCTCCACCCATGTTCCTTTGATCTTAGACTTTATTTTATATAGTAACCTCCTATGTGGCACAGAGCCGAAAGCTTTACTAAAATCTAGGAAGATCACATCGATTGGCTCCCCTTCGTCATCCATCTTAGTCCATTATTCTAGTGTTGTTAATAGATTTGTTAAGCAGGATTTTCTTGGCATGAATCCATGTTAGATAAACACAGCATTATTACAGACACCTATGTGTTTCGTAAGTCTCTTTTTAATTAGATTTTCTAGGATTTTTACCATTTGTGATTGGAGAGATACTGGCCTATATGTATATGTATTTGAATTTGATGCTAGTTTTAAAAAAAAAATTATTTTTTAAATTATTATTCCCCTTCTTATGGATTGGTGTCACTATTGCATTTTTCCAGTCTTGTGGTAGACTCTCAGAAGGAAAACTACCACAATACTCAGTGAGAGAGATTTGTTGAACATTGTTAGTGATTTGTTTAATTCTTCAGCTAAAGTTTGGAGTATTTTTGGAGGAATGTTGTCAGATCCCATTGCTTTTATATATATTGACAAAAGATATTGTTACGCGATCACTTTTTCCTAGGTATATAAAGCGTCCATGGAGCCCGGTGACAAAGACCCAGTTTCTGTTGCATGCGTCAGCTTAGTGATCCTTGCGAGTTTCAAGTCTGGTTGAGACCAGGACTTTATTTCTACAAGGTTTTATGACCACTCCCTTGACAGGATGCAAGTCCACCAAAGGGATACCTCCACCCTAATCACACAGCTTAAAATGTACTCAATTAGCTGCTGAGTGCACAGGGAAATTTTTCCTAATGAAGAGTTTTCCACACTCTTCACTCATACCGGGAATTGAACCCAGGAACTTCTGTGTGTGAGGCAGATGTGCTTTTTCCTAGGGGGGGGGGGTCCATTATTTTAAAATCTTCTACATTATTGTAGTTTCTGGTTATAACTAGATCAATGATTGGTCTGTGGAGGTTCATAATAAAGGGAAGGTAGTAGCTGCTACTGCCTGGATAGGTAAGACAGTTACAGAAGGATGATTAGCTCAAGTGCTCAGTCATTTACAATTTTCTTCATGTCAATGACAAGGGATTTTGTCAAGATTTCTATTGATGGGAAAGTGCACAGAGAAGAATGGATGCATTAGCTTTTCAAAGGTATTATTTCAAAGTGATAAGAATCAGCCTCAGTCAAAATTTGAAAACTGCAGATTCCAGTGCTGATAACTTATATGACTCCACACATTATACACACCTACACAAAATTGAATTTGTATACACTTGTGATCATGAGAGAGAAAAAATATCAGAACTGCAAGAAAATTTGCAATCCATTTGAAAACAAAAACTATTACATACATATGCAAGTGTAGTAGACTATTGAGTGAAATCTACCTTGAAACAAGCACTGATAAGGATGCCAGGGAGTCACAACAACAACGACGAGTGTAATTTTCAGCCACAGTACCTAATTGTGAAAATTTACCAGTACAAAGACAGCAGTGTACTAATGACACATAAAATTTATAACAAGAGGAAAAACCCCATATAAGAGATTTCCTATCAGTGCAAGTAATGTTTATAAAAAAATTTTTTTTTTTTAAAAAAGCATTAAAAATATACACACTAAGGAAATTGTCAAACTTAGAGGCGAAGTAAAAGGATGAATTTGTTAAGCACATACAAAAATATGGTCAGTAATATGATCAGACCATGCAACAGTCACAAAGTATTGCCTCTTGAGATGTAGGCCAAGTAAAGTAGGATTCTTTGAATTCTGTTAGGAACATTTTCTTTTTTAAATCAAGGTCAAATTTAAATGTTTTCTGTAAATAAGTTTATAACTAAAATCAATGACAGATTTCCAAATATATTAGCATGGAAAATATCTTAAATTTTATTCTTAAAAAGAAAAAAAAAGAATTTGAGAGAGATAAAGAGAATATGCAAAGAAAAGGGAAAGTAGAAAAGGGAAAGTAGAAAAGGGAAAGTAGATAAGTGTATAAAGATAAGTCTTTCATGTAAAAACTATGAAAAGAATTTTTATGACAACAGAAAATTAGATGAATAAAAAAAGATTCACTTATAAAAAAAAACAGATAACAAATGGAGAACAGCTTTAAGTTTATATTAAATCACAAAAATGCAACCTGCCCCTTAAATGACAAAAATCTGGTTATCCATTTTAAGTGATTAAAATCAACAGAACATCATAAAGGAAAAATAGTAGGCAACTATATATTCTAAATATAAATCAAAGTTTAGACAGAAACAAATCGGTACATGTAAGAAATCTGTATAGATTGTTGAATTCAGAAAGAAACCAATAAAATGTTTAATCCCGAGAGAGAAAGCCCTAAAACTGTCATGATAGTTTTCCAAACAATTATCTAAAGCGGACAAGAAAACAGAATATCTTGCAGAGCTTCCTTAACAAACAAAGCAACATTTTGAACATCTCACCCGCCTCCACACGCAGAGCATAGGAAGCTGACAAGTGTCAACAATTTCCAGAATTTGTAAGCAAATAAGGATGGAGATTTTTTAAATATTACAACTAGGCTTAGCAAGATTTTTTTTTAATGGACTTTTTACTCATTTTACAATTTATGCCAACTTTGAAGAGAGCGGGAGA
>VCCN01000462.1:3869820-3880107 GCA_006491835.1 Architeuthis dux | reverse complement strand
AGAGAGACAGATAGAGAGAGACAGAGAGAGACAGAGAGCTCTCCAGCCTCAACAGTTTTTGATGAAGGGACTGAACCTAAATTCCTTTCAATTAAGAGCAAAATAATTCTTTCACTTAACAAGCAATTTTATTTCTCTAATTGGCTAATGCTAATTTAATTAATTCTCATAACGAGGGAAATACTATATTTTATTGCATTCTTGTTAACTTTTATTTCAGTCATACCATACTTTTCTCAGCATTTTAAAGATTTAAAAAAAAAAAAAAAAAAGTGGATGTCAGAAATTATTTAATGCAGCAAATTATTTCTATTCTTTACCTTTATCAGCCAAACATACATTATCATTTCACATTGTTTTCTTTCCTCTCTACATTCCTAACACTGACATGACATTCCAAGCAATTTATTCAATTATTTACAAGGCAACATAGCAGCAATAATTTCTTATTACAGAAGTTTGCTTTGAACTCACTGGGTATTTTCTAAGATAGACAGTTGGACCTCAGCACTAATATCAGGCAGAACTTGAACAAGGGAAAACCTTTTTTCCTGCACACATACAATTTAATCTTGTTCATAAGTGGAAACCTAAACAGACTATCTTACACTCACCTGACTTGAGGCTGTCAAAAATGGAAAATGGTAACTAGCAAGCAAAGGATCCTATACAATGTAACTCCAGGTGTTTGAGAGGATCAGTGGCACAGACAGCCACCTAGCTAGATAAGACAGTTATTTTGCTACTGAGATTTATGACATGTTTCTTCTAAGAAAGAGATGTTGGTTATCAAAGGAGCAGCAGATAGAAATAACAGATTATGTCACATTTTCTATGTACATTCTATTAGCTTAGCTTAAAAAGAAAACAGTGTGTGTTTGATGAAGTTACGCAGTTGACAAGATGAACAAACAATGGACTGATTAAATGGTCAGCTCCATGCGGTTTACTCAGCTACCCAGTCAGTCAAAGTGCCAAATAATTCACACATGCTCCTCTTTATATTAGTAGCAGTATGCAACGAGTAACATTTACATAACAAAAGTGCTTTTCAGTACAAAACAATATCCATTTGTTGTGGCAGAGGACAATTTATATTTTTTTTTAAAAATAAAAAAAAAATTAAAAAAAACACAAAATAAAGTTTTTAAAACAGTCAGGCCAGTTACTTTAATTAGTGTCTTGAATGATTAAAATTTTAGATGAAAATTTTAATTTCTGGATAATTTTAAAAACAATAAACATGGAAAATTGTTTTCTATATATTTCAGTACAAATTGAGTACCTAAATACTAACAAGAAAAATTAGCTAAATTTTGCATTTTACAATCATGACAATAAAAGGGAGGCTAAAATATCACAGTTGCTGGTGGTAATCTTAATAACTAAAAAAAAGTATGTCGTGCAAATCAGGTATGCCAAGCAGCACAGACACAAAGTGTTCTGTTTCAATACAAACAACCTTGTTAACCCAATTTATAGTACATATTTCTTTAACCTGCTTCATAGAAGAAATGTCAATTCTATTTGTGCCAATTCAAGTTATTTGGGATGTACATTACATATCAAATGTTCATCAGATGAGTGACAAGACAAAAACAATATAAACAATCAATCAACTTGAATCTCCTTTAAATTGTTTCAATCATTATTTATATAAATGGGATTTTCTGACTGCAATCATCAACTATTAGCTTACAAAATAGCCTTAATTGCTCAACGGGACGAGATGACAATTTTTCTAAGTTTAAATAAAATGGATAAAGATAGATTAAAAATAATTGAATGACTAAGTAATAATCCATCCTGAACTCTAAAAACAGAAACACAAAAAGAGAAAAATGTGAACCGAACAAAAACATTCATTTTCTCAAATGTGGAGTCTTTAAATTGAGCACTAGCAACAATACATTTGTCAAAACCAGAATTCATATAAAAAGTAGCTGCATTTGACATTAGCAAAATACAGGATTAATTTATTATTTTTCTTTAAAAATGTTTTTGTCAAACAATGAGGTATATACGTGCATATTCAATATTGATTCTCTAAATTTAAACAATTATATACAAACAAGTTTTTACCTTGTGTGTTTTCTATCCTCCTTAGAGTTCACACCAAACTGAAGTGAATGCCCACTATGGGAAAGTCTCAAATTTGCCACTCCTTAAATCAATGTTTCATACCAAACACATTGCATCCCATTTCATACCTAAAAATAGTCAGCTTCCCTTACAGACACTCCCCTTTCAAAAATGGATATCACCAAAGTAAAGCATTTAAATTAATCACAACCAGAAAGTCAGACTATATTTTGATGTAAAGCTATTGTTATATATAATAAAGTTCAACAAAAGCTGACAATTTGAAACAATTCCATCTTTTCTACCAACAAAACTAGTTTTTCCCAATTTATTGTTCAACATCTGTTGTGATAGGAAATGAGTCTTTTTCCTTGGGCTTCAATAAAATTAATGAGAGAACCGTATTGTGAAATGCAAAGCAATATAATAATTACCAACAGGCAAAGGGATAACTAGGAAGCAAGTGGCTTTCAAATACTTGGGATGTCAGGGTGTAAGTCATAATAATATGCTCAGTAGAAACTTAACAGCACAACCAATCATTTAATTCTGTTATAGTTGGGGAATAAGCAAAAATTGGCATTATTTTGATTGGATCTTAAAAGGAAAAGGATCCTATTAAAAAGTGGAGGAGGTATGAAATTTAAGCATTTTTAAGCAAACTGCTGAAAGCCACAGTCTCAAGTCACATTGGTATCCAAGATTTTTTTTTTTTTAAATTATAAAACTTTTTAAAAAAATCCGATTTCAAATCCAGAGCAGGGAGAAGATTGTAGTTTAGGATAACATCTGGTAGAAATTAATAGTAAACTAACTATATATCTATATCTATATATCCAAGCTATTACTTGTTATAAAAATATAAATCCCCACCATCATCTTCACCACCACATCAAACTCTAGGTAAAAGCCATGATTTTGAATGCTAATTCTCAATGCAGGAAAACAGGCCTCCACCACTTTGAAGACTTGCATGACAATCTTTCTACCACCATTTGGTTTTGTGCTAAGCTAAGCTGAATATCTATGTATAATCAAACAATAAAGTCCAAGTAAAGAAATTTTCCTTTAATGGCTAAAATAATAAAGACTAATTTTAACAAGTTTTCCACTCTTGATAAGGTTAATAATTCATACATATATTGTAAACATATCTTATAAGTTCATTTTTATCCAAAGAGACAAAGGCCTTCAGCTGTGTCTTTAAATGACAAAATTGTTTTTGAAAACTAATGCCTGAAACATATAACTAGATAACCTTTGATAAAACCATCCCCAAGCTGCTCAAAGTGACTGCATCAGTGTCTTAAAACCATGTATAGAAGTGCATACATAGAGGCAAAAGAAAAAAATGTTTGCCCCACCAAACTAAATATCATGCAAACTGTAAACACACAGGTTCAATGCTCAACATACCTTAGCTATAAAGATTCAGCTGCGCAGTCTCACCCTCCTGTTAACAATTCTATTACTTCCTTCTGATCCAAACTACTTATGGATTATTCTTGTCTGAATTTTGTTAGATAGGGTGTATTAATCATTGTGCATGATATGGTCGGACTATTTTCCTCGTCTATGCGTTCATGTTTTGGCCATCTACCTTCCGGCCCTCATAGAGAGTTCTTGGTTCTAAATTGTGGAATCACTACTCAGAGAGTATGCGCAATTGGACTGGACACATCACATCTGTTTTTTGTATATTCTGTATGACAGGGTTGTGTGTTCGGTGTAAATTCCAAACCAAATCATCCAATGCAAAGGAAGCAACTCAGAATCGACCCTGATTACTTTGGATTATGTTCTATTTTGAATTTTATACAATGCATCATTGCTGCAATCCTAGATCTACTCCAAGTTAATATATTCCTGAATTCAACCTCTTGTTTTCCTATCATTTTTAAGTATAATGGGAGAGAGAAGAGGCTTTGATGAAAAATTCAACTTTTTTTTTTTTTTAATAGAAGTTAAGTCAAATTTGTCAAGAAAAATTTAAACCTAAATTGATGAAATATTTTAATGCATCACATAAAATGGAGTTACTTTTCTGCATTTTTATAAGGCAATTTAGAATTAGAGGTCAGAATTAATCAAATTTTGTTAGAATATCAAGGATAGTTGAGTTGCATTCCTTTATTTCCCATTTCAGTTCAGCTTCAAATGAGCAAACATTGCTTTCTCAACAGCCTCAAGAAATCAATATTAGAATGTATTAATACAGTGTAAAAGATACTGACCAATGTTGTCTCCACCAAGATATCATCTGATATCCAACACTGAATTGACATTGTGCAATACTGTTACCTCTAAAATATCTGCTGTTCTTAGAGTCACTCATTTTTTTTTTTTTTTAAATAGGGATCCCTGAAATTTGAACCACCAAAGTCTGAATGCCTATGTTGTAAGTGAAAAATAGTCATTGCTTTGGGAACTTGAATACGGGTGAATCACAATTGTGGCCCACAGCAAAATGTCAATCGTAATTGACCAGTAACTAAAAAATGTGCAAGTAAAAACAGAGTGAACTTGAACAGACTGAAAGAAAAAAAAGACTACATTTTTTTTTAACTCAGTAGGCTAATCATAACTTACATTCATTTTCCCAACCATGCTGGCACTTAGTAGATTCATGGTCTCAACTTTAGAGACACTATTCAACACTGGCAGAAACTGGGGAAGAGAGATGGAGTCATTCCCAAGAGATTCTGCCAGTTCTGCTTACAGCATCAACCAAATGGTAAGAAAAAAAAACTTCAGAGGTAATTTTATCACACACTTTTAACAGCCAAGTACATTACACGTTTCCTTGGCAAGTGATATTGCATAGACTTACAAATATCAGCTGTCATCAATATTTTGGAGAATTTGCAATATCACCTAACAGATAGCAATCAAAATCTATAGTTGAATTGATTGGATTACACTTCTTAAATTAAGCAGAAGTGGATAATCTATTATTTTATTTATTTTACTACTGTTTTATAATATTGTTAGGTTCATGTTACATATGCCTGCAGAGATTTGTCTAATTCGGTTCTGCGATTTAGGCGTGCATAGATTTTAACGGACATGAAAAGCAAGCTTTACTTGGACAAATATGAAGCAAAAGTTCTCCAGATATATTTCCCATTATGAGCTGTGATACTCCAAATATGGACACAGTAAACGAAAAGGTAACAAATTTGACAAAAAAGTTGAGCAGCTATTGCAACAATGCAAATGAAAATTATATTCATACACAGTTGTGTATGAATATAATTTTCATTGTGGTTTTATAATAGAGCCCAAACCAAGAACTTTTGTCATGCATTTGACTATATATAAAGAGAACTTTAAGACCAAAATTGCTACATTAAATGAATGTTGAATAATTTATCTCATTAAAACAACTCTTTGCTTAGTGTCCAAAGATATTGGAAAAGCTACTAACAGCATAGCAAGGAACTGAGGTGGATATGACGTGAGTAGTGGTAAAAGTTGGCAAAAAGAAGCATAGGTAATTAACATTTTCAATTAGAATAAAATAGTAACTGTCTTGTAACAATTACATTTAATAACTGTAACACATAATCCTGAGTGTGAGATGAATTTATAATATTGAAATCAAACTAAGGAATCGAAAAAAGAGAGTTGAAAAAAGAGAGTTAAAAAAAAAAAAAAAAAAAAAAAAAAAAAAAAAAAACTTAGGTTACATATAGAACCTGTGGTTCAAATGAATCTGGTAGAAGACAAGGGAGTTACAATTTTCTGTAATCAACAGGAAAAGTTCCATTATATCCAGCAGACAATGATGTTATGTTAAGTGGTCGCAATCATATAAGTTTGCCCTTGTTTCAGGAAATAAATAATCTATTCAGAAAGCAGATAAATAGTTTTATGACTTACAGGGCAATACCAACACAAATGGTGCTTTTAGTCATCTATGTCACCAAAAAAGAGCTGAGCATCCCATTTGAAAGAAAGAAACTAAAACTTATTTCATTTATTTTAAAATCAAGCTCAACACTGTCCATTTTGTTTCAATGAGATTTTAATGGTTATACTATATTTAGCAAAACTTTCCAAAAAGAAATGTCAACTGAAAATAAGATTTTACAAAGTTGAAATTCAAGCACCCAAGATAAACATTTTTATGTTGAAAAATGTAAATGCTAAGTTTCTTAATAAAATTAGTAAAGACATTAATGAGAAGACAGGACACAAACGACCTAAGATAAATGCTTGCATAGATTGGTTCAAGGCTATCCACTAATGAAAAGGTCTGCAAATCGTTTTAAGTTTACAACAATATATATTGGGAATCTAACATTTTTTCCAAATAAGATTCAAAACTTACAATTCCAGATTAAAAGCCTAGTTCCTGCCAGCAAAGATATATTAAATTAGATTTTACATGGTTGACATTTGGTCCTCTACATTTGCTCATGAAACAAATCTGAAGCAAATATTATCATTCTTATTTAGTTCACAATTTATAATATCAATCAATTTAGCCATAATCACATGAATCTTGCTCTAAATGTATTTTAGGTCAAGCTTTTGAATGTTTTCACATTGTCATTTATTATTTTATACCAGCTGCTTATGTAAGCTGTGATATCACAGGATTTATTGAACAAAAACATTTTCATTTATTCTAATGGATAAATATATAGTGACACAGCAAATACTCAAAGCATATATAGAAATTCATTTGAAAATATTTTACTATAGAAATGCATTGCAAATTATTTTAATACTGTTTATGTAATCCGTGATATCATGGATATTAAACAAATATACCCAAACTTTCAATCGCTCTAGTGATTACATATATAGTGACAAATACTAATAGCATATATAGGAAGAAAGCAGATGCCAAAATTTCTATACTACATTTAGTGGGTGAACAGATATACCAAATATATAAATTTAAAAAATTAATCATTTATACTTAGCTATCTTCTGCTAGAAAACTTATGCAAAATATTAACCTCAGATTTGTGCCTAGAGAGTAGAAAGGGTACGTTTTGACCACCCTCATAGAAGAATTAGTAACAGCCCACTCTTGGTTAGTGTAAATCTTAGTGCAAGAAGGTGAAGATTATTCACAGATCTATTAATGAAAATCATCATAGTAACACTAACAGTATCGCTTAAAATGGAATTTGATGATTTAACCACAGAAATTTTGCAATTTTTTTATCTAAAATTTATTTGAGGTTTCAGCACTCAATAGGGCTATAATTAAAAATTTATCAAACTGTACCCCCAAAAACATTTTAGTTTTGCTTATTTAAAGTTATTTAATGTAAGTTAAATAGGATGATGATTATAAATATGCAAAAATAAGCCCAGAGTTTCCATTTGAAAAAGTATTACTAATTAGTAAATTTAACACCATAGAATGATACAAATAGCAGTATAGTAGCAAGCTAAAACCAACAGAAGCATATACATTTTATTACAATAATAAAACTGACAAAAACTAGTCTTCCTATCACATGTCAGTTACTTCCCTGAGGAAGTGCACAGCAGCTGAGAATGATATCTGAAGGGGATTACAGTAACTAAAACAAAGACACTTCTATGGCTATACTGGCTCATTTCAAATATTTGATTACAATCAAATCTGTCATTAGGAAACTAATATCAGATAGACTTTCTCAAAAACCAAGCTTTAAAATTCTTGTATTGTTTATCAGTCAAAATATAGCTAAGAATAAAATAAAAGACATTCAAAGTATAAATGGTTTTACAGAGAAATTGTTTAAATAACACAAATCAACACTTCTATATTGGAAGGTTGGCTTTACTTCACACCTGTTACTTTATTTTAAATAAAAACATGATTGTGTATGTTCGACTGTCAACTTGGGAAAATTTTGAATAGATCAAAGTTTTTTTATTGCACACTTAGATGGTTTTATTCAATGTCTTTCATCTTTTGACAAACATTTTCTTCCTGGTAGAAGAGAAGAATATTGACTAAAACTTAATATTATAATCAGAAAACTTCAATTTTGACAGCTTTTTGTGTAAGTTCACACAATTAAGCTGGAAGGATTAAAGACCACTGGAACATTTTCCCATGTTTCTACAACCCCTATGTTGGCATCAATAATGAATCTAATGAAACCACATATGGGCAACCATAGGCCCGCCAGTCAGATTTGGATTGTGGCAACATTTTTTGTGGCCTGTAGCCAATCTAGGCATTTATATAAAATCATATATCATTTTTCTCAGAACGTCAATTTTATAATTTATATTGTAAAATTACAATTGTTTTGGCTTCAGAAATCAATAATATAATAATTGTAATTCATTTATACAAATCAGTCAAGAAATATCAAAAGAAATTGTGTTGTTTTATATTAAAAGTCAGCAAACTGTAAAAATTATAGTGTTTTGCATGGTTTACTTTACCAAAATATATGCTTGCCTTGATTGATCTGTTTCCTAGAAGACAATTTGGAATAACTAATCATTATGAAAGTGAATTAACAAATGGTCATCTTAATGCAGTCTAATTTTACACTTCTAGAGTCAATGATAGCAATAAATAAAAGACAACCTGAAAAGACTATTGGGTCATTCCATGTCAAGTGGACTCATGACATCTTGAATTTGCAATGTCATTAAACAAAAGTTCAATGCTCAATTAGAACATAAAAGAATCAAGCCCCCAAGATGAAAAACTACTTCCAAGTATTTTTGAACATGCTATTTTCAGTGGTTCTTGTTAGAGAATGGTGCAGCTTGGCCCACATGTACATGTTTAATTGGGGCCATTTTTGAGACCTTATATCTCAGGATCGAGAGTAGCTAGAAAGAACCAGATAATGACATTTTATAATGCACCAATACTTTATTTCTTGTTAGAGCTCACAAGGTGGGCCATATCATGGGTTATGATTACTTAAAAATGGCTTTCTGGAAATACAGATGAAATGTGGAGCCCAATTTGACATCTTTTTCTGAAAATAATGATATTTTCTAGAGCTAGGCCGATAATAAAAATCTACATAAAAAGTTGACCTTGAGAACAAATTTTCAGTGCAGTAGAAGGACTGTTATGGAATGGTGGCTAGTTGAAAAGGAAAAAATAATTTGGCCCTCATCGCAACAAACAAAGAAGTCCTTGTTTTTGGATTCATAGTCACTGAATGAGTAAAGATATTGAGTTAAAATTTTACAAGGCTTCATTTCAGACCCAAAAGAACCTGTGAGAAAAGTTAGAGCAAAATATGAGATGGTCGAGTGGGGCACTTTTCCAAAATTGGTCCACTTGACATAGAATGACCCTATTACATTTTCCAAGTAGTAGAAGCCTGACAACAATGCATGATTCAGGAACTCACACAATCTAAAGGAATTGGGGAGAGGTGGCATTGTTAAAATTGATCGCTGATGTCTATTTGGCAGTCACAGCTGTTTGACTTCCAGAAATCAAATTCACATTTTTGCATCATTACATTTTTTTTTTTTTTTTTTTTTTTTTAATGTCAAACACTCTTTGTGTGTAAGTAAATACAAGAGAGAAATATTGGAAAATGATGTTACATAAGTCAAGCCCCAATTACAAAATCAATATTAGAAATATATGAGCAATATTGTTGCATTAGATGACACTACTCCAATGGGGATTTTCAGTTTGTTAAATCTGTTTGGTATACTTGAGGGGGTTGGGTCATGTGATTCATTTGCCAGTCATCTGGCTTAAGCTGTTGTATAGAGTTTCAGCCTCAGAATGACTATGCTATTTCTTGCAGTCTGGTTCATTTCAATACTTATAAAATACTTGCTGCACTGAGTTGTCAGAGTCACTAGAGTACACATATAGGTATCAATATAGTGATTATATACAGAGAGCCAAATACAATAAATGGAGGGTCAAGTTACAAGATAAGTAATAGCTTATTTGTGGATAAAAATGGTGGTTGTGTTTAGACTTGCCTAAATAAATCAAACAGATAAAAGGCAAACAAGAGTCACAACAAGTATTTTACTCTTATTGCCCTTGACAAAGAATAAGACTTTCAGTTGTAGATAAATAACAGCTTTTTATTTTTTCTTAAACTACTCGTTTGTTTTTTTAAAAGATTTCTTCAAGTTTATTGAATTCATGTTTAACAGTTCTAAACTAAAATTAATATTCAACAATAAATAAATAGATCTCAGTTGATATGGAGATTGGAGAGTAAAGCTACAGAGTTAAAAAAAAAC
>VCCN01000462.1:3813491-3842388 GCA_006491835.1 Architeuthis dux | reverse complement strand
GGGGGGGGGGTGAAACCCTTTTATAATTCTCAAAAGAACAATAATTTAAGAACATTTTTTTCCCCTATTTTTTTTCAAATTTCAAAAATCGATTCTGAAAATTAATCTATGAAAATAATTTTAATTATATAATATAAAATTTATGCATTTAATGTCAGTTGTCTTTTTTTTTGAGGATTAAGATGTCAACCTAAAAGATGTTTACCTAATTTTTTGGATTTAGAAACCAGATGACAAAAGCACGACTTTGAAAAGCTTTAGAAGCTATCCTTTCAATACTTATAAATTTTAGAATAAATATTAATTTTTTTCTCTTTATGTATACATGAAACTGGAGAAACATGAAATTTGATAACATTTCTATACAATTATTTAAAGCCTTGTATAAATATAAACTGTTTCAGTAGAATATTTTATTATTTCCTATCAATGATTGGTAACTAAATCACTAGTATACTCTGAATTCAAATGCCCTCGAGATTTGTTCATATATTTGGTATAAGTTTATCCATCAAATGTCAATATTACAAAGTAGGCCATCTAGATAGGAATTAATTCTTCCTAACTGGTACCTAAAAATGAAGTTATGTTCAATCCATCACATAGAAAAATTACTGCAATGATTTTGATGACATCAACAAAATTTCTTAAATCAGTTCAGTTTTTACAAGTTCACATTTTGCTACGTATAAAACAAATGGTTTTCTCAAAACCCAGATCATATTAACAACAAAGCAGTCTGGTTTGTCGACAAAGCGCCTTTATCTAAGAGTCTATTTTTAACAAGCTTAACTATGAGCGTTGTACTTGTTTCTATTCTACCAGTTATCATAATCTTTTCTCTATTTAGGTTTCTAGCTTCATTCCATGGCAGTCTGGCCTTTAAAACAAAGCACTTACTGAGGCTGGGCCTATCATGTATTTTTAGAGAGTCAAAAATCCTTCCCATTCCATCTGTTCAAAAGAAATTCCCTCAGAAACAAAGCCATCAGCAATGAAACAAATCATCTCATGCTTCCATAGTTCAAACTTCTTCAGTTTTAATTTATCATAGATTTTTATGTAACACTAGTCTATCCCTTGCCGTAAAAAAAATGACAGAAATAATTAAGTAATTTTGCAATTGCATTCTACTTATAAAATATCGAAAATATTATGTTGCGCAGCATTTTCTTATTTATGTTCAATATATTTCCTGAATATCAAACTAGTCTAAGAGTAAAATTAAGTAAAAGATACAATTTATTAAGTTCAACGTAACATAAGATTCTATTTCTACTAAGTTACGTTACTGATGATGTAAGCGTGACAGACGACAAATACACATTGCTAATTATTATATGTGTGGATTACTAACCATTTATTACTAACTCATAAAATGTGCATTAAGAAAAGACTTTGATATAAACTTACATGTAATACTGTCTTACTTCTCTTATGTTTGTAAAATACAAGGTAAATTATGGTACTAAAAAGAATACTAAAATTGATATGAAGTTAAGTCATGTGTCATATTCATTGAACTGAGGGAAGCACTTTGATCAGATTTTTTTTATCAGTAACAAACATTTCATAGAAACAGTGGCCCAAATTAATAAGTTATTTAAAAAAACCAAAAAAAAACCAACTAAAATTAGGATGAAGGTAAAAACTAGTCAAATTTAATAAAAAGTAGTGTTACAATATTTCATTCACTAATAATAAAGATTGATTTATAAACATTTCATGTTCTGACATTGTTAAAACACTAGTTTGGAAATAATCTTATGCTGGGAATTAGCTTTTAGAGTATTTCTTATATTAATATATGCTAATCAAAAACTCACATTCTGGCCCATCCTAAATTAGAATTTGATTCTTATAATTAACTAATGAAGAATTCAATTTTTTTAATAATTGTATTACAATAAAAAGGAAAGCAGTGAGGACAATAGTACTAAAATAAAATGCAGATAAATGAAATTATTTGAACTAAAGGAAACTGTAAAATTGCTACATGATGATAAAAACCTAATGTTTCATTTTTTTTGCATATAAAAAAAATCTAACATAATATAATTGGACTAAATCAAATCTGGAACAAGGCCACATGACAGTGCAGACTGAACTTACTGTCAATGGTCTGTGAGGCTAGTACATAAATCAGTCTACAACTTCTACAGGCCAATCCTACTTCCTATTCCCAAAACATTTTTGGAACTTCTGACATCAACAGCAATGTTTCTGTTAATGAAAACAATAACAGCTTTCACTTGCATTGAAAGCTAAACTGTTCAATCTGTTATAAACTACTTTAAAGACTTTATAAAAGCATCCACTCATGAATGCGATGTATTCAGAAAGGTTTTTGTGATTTCTACTGAGGTTCCTTCTCCCAATTCACATACAGAAGTTGCAAAAGGGATGGTAGTAATTATTTCAATTGACCAATTAAAAATTTCTCATCTGTGACAAACTACGTAATTTAATAATGTCAGTTATATAGAATTGGCTGATTTACCAAGGATTCAAAATTGTCTTTTTATTTACAGTTTTATTAAAATTAGCAGAGGGATTTGACACTACCCAGTTTGAAATAAGTTTTTTTTGTTTTTTGTTGTTTTTTTTAAAACACAAAATTGTTAACAGTTACAGAAAAATAGATTTAATCTATAAATTTGAGAGCTACAAAATTTTACAAAAACTCAAATTATCCTTTCTTTTAATGAACAAACCAGAAAAACTATTTGGGACAATTTCAAATAAGTTTAACTCATTAACAACAAAAACTGTAAATAGCAAAAATCCCATCTAAGTCTAAACAGAAATATAGCCACCTTTGTTTCTCTTGTGATCATTTAAAAAATAGATAGATTTAGAAATAACTATGAATATTCAATCCTTGGTAAGTTATCTGTCAAAATCGGATACTTTAAGTTTAGTTGAGATTAACCCTCAACCAAAAGGTCTGAAATGAGAAAATCATATATTTTCTTAGATTTAAAGGTCCTCATTACATACATTGAACAGCTTTATTCTCTAGAATATATTACTAACATTTTGAATAGAATATAGTCAGTAAAACCTCATAAAAATAAAGCAAGTTTTCCTTTAATACAATTCACAATGAGAACAAGACCGCTATGGTACAATGGCTTTTAAATTAAACCATATATCATTGCGAAGTAAGCAAAGAAAAACAAAACTCACAGGATTTTTTTTTCATACCTCCATTCAAATGAGTAATGCCAATTGTTAAACGTATCCTTCCAGTGGAGAAAATAAAACCCAACTAGATGCATCGTAGTAGTAAGAGGCAGTTAAGTATGAAGGCCAAATGAAGCTTTTTCAAGAGCACACCTTCAAAAAGGGAGAGGTAGAATCTGAAGTATTTCATTTGCACATATTATAAGCACTTAAAGTTAAGTCAACTGGTCTGAGTCAGTGGAGAAGCCCCACCTCTTCCCCCACTCCTTTCTGAATGATAGTGATAGCAACAAAGACAAAGAAAAACAAAATCAATGTTAAACATTGCCCTCATTGGCACTGGCTGATGTCACCAAGAAAATCACTTTATTAGAGAATAAAAAGACTTGTATTGCAAATAGAACAAAAATAGTTCTTACTTCTGAAATACTAGAGCATTTCAAATCAGTTTTGAACAAACAAAACTAAATTTTACAAAGCAATTTCAAATAGACTCTTCATAAATTAATGATACAAAACAAGTTAGCCACCACCCACGGATTTCAGATTGTAATAGGAATCTTCTATATTATAATGATCGAATTTGTGTATGTTTGTTACCCTAACACAGTAAAAACAGCACATCATAGCAGGATCTTTGGTAACGCAATACTGTTAAAATGCTCTAACTTGGAGAATAAAGCAATTTCCAACTTTAATAATAATAGTGTGGGATCTGCGTTCACACTCATCTTGATAATCTATATTATAATGATCCAATTTATCAAGGGAGATAACTGGGTATATTAAATGCTAATTATAGAGCAGTTTCCCTTATTTATATGCAAATGATTATAATATAAAAATTCTATGAAGTGACTATGGCCATAGAATGTTAGAAACACTTAAGAGTGTTTCAAATAAAAACTAAATATCCTTAGAAAATAGGTTTTGAAACTTGGAAAAGTGAACAGATAAGGAAATTGCACACATCCAAACAATATAATTTGGACCATATCTAGAAGCTAAAGATTATAATGTGAAAATCCAAAGTTATCTGTACAGGAAGAATCATGCTCTAATATAGCCAATAATTTTATAATCATTTCTGAAGGTATAAACTTTAATAATTGATTTTTTTTAAGTAACTACCAATCATAAACTCTATCAAAAACCAATTATATCCAATTTAAGCACTTAATTACTGAAAAGAACAAATGAAGGTGGTTATCTCTGAGGCTTCTGAGGATCTCACAACTATAAAAGTTAACATTTTATGTAGCATGAACAAGTACGAAAAAGGTGGATACAGGATGTTGTTCTATAATAGCTGTTCAGGAGAAGAATGCCAGGACATTCCTTGAATAGCAAAATGCCATGATGCAGAAGTCACATAGATAACTTTGATGGAAGGGCTACAAGTTCATTCAACACTGTAATATAGTAATTATAATAATAAAAAGAATCTCAGTGTCCATTTTTACTAAAAAAGTTCAAAGTTGGTTTTTTATTTTGTAAATAAATTGCAGACATTAGGCACAATTTAAAAAGGATCCATACATTAGAAAAGGGGAGAAGATTATTAGTGGAGAATTCTAGAACAAAGAAAGCAAATTTATCATCCGATGTTTGTTCACCATTGCACTAAAAAGGCACATCATGATGCATAGCACTTGATATATCTAATTTTTTTATTCAACGGGGGGGAAAGAGGCCACCGAGACATTATTTTTAGCCTCACAGACACAAGACTGCTTGGTTGCCTCTGACTGATGCCACTGATGAGAAGAGTTCTAACCAGCAGAAATGACAGCTCTACAAATGAGATGCATATATTATAATGAACACCATCTGCTTGTATGTAAACATGATCCTTGCACTCAAAGTCATGTTGCTGGTGGCATCAGCAATGGAGTGAAAAGGTAAGTAGAGGAAGAGGGTGGTGTATTATAAAAAAATGTTAAAATTGTAACCACCCACTCACAGATTTTAATGAAAATTGGCATGCCAAGTGAGTTTTTGCTCAAACCTCCAAAAATTAAATCTGTTTTTCAAAATTCTAATTTCGACATTTTGGTGAACTAACCTATTTACAAGTTCATAACTGAGATCCTAATTGAGATAGAACCATTTGCACCATTATATAGACAATACTCAACTCTACAATAGTACTTCAATGCAGTTTTGTCTAGGATGTCTATAAAAAAAGTTATAGTAATTTTAAAATTTGAGGGAGCCAGGGGTACCCCATGGCCAATCACAATCCCCAAAATGTTGTGTGTTTTAAGCTCCTTATGGGTGAATAACCAGACTGTACATCACCTATTTTTACAATTAATCTTAATCCCTCCACCCCACAATAATAAAAAAAAGAAGAAAAATGGGTCATAATTAATCCTTCAGCAACTTAATTAAGTTTTCCTTCATTTTGTTCAAAATATATACAGAATTCATAATACAAAATGGATTGTTCACCTCAAAGCAGATGCGTAGGAAGAGAGGAGGATAGGGGGCAGTCGCCCCCAGATGCAGGTATGGAGGGGAGCAAAATTTCCTCTGGCCTATAATGCTTGTTAATTAATAATTATGCTTTCCCCTAGGATGGTGCCCCAGAGAACATTTGCTACACCACTGCCCCAAAGTCCGCCACACTAATGTGTACTAATATTCTTATAATTACAGGGTATTAACTAGGCTGGTGTTTCATTCACTCATCTGTCTAATATGGAGCTAAAGATTAAACTCTTTGATAAACCTTGATTTTTAATAAAAACATTTTTTAATACAATCAAACAATGGAAATCCTTTGACACAAAATGAAATTTAAGAAAATTGGGTATTAAAAGATTCATCAATGTTTCAATTTTTTTTCAGCAGCATTTATTTCTTTGCTTAAAAACAAAACAAAAAAACAGTATACAATTTTTACTACAGAGATAGTATTGGGTGAGCTTAACTGAGCAAGTACATTTTCTGATTTATGCCCTCTTTTTCTGGGAAAAAAAAACAAACTGTTTCTTTTACTATCTTGATTAAGGCATAAAACCATGTAGTCATTATTTTCTTCACTGCACTTCTGTTTTCATTCCACCCAAAATTTCTCGTCATAACTACATGCAACATAGGTTCCAGTTTTTGGAGCATTAATAAGTTTGTTGGAGGGGCTTTTTGTTACTTTACAGATAATGTAATGTAAGCATTGAACTGATTAACTTTGATAGGGATAATTTTGTGAAAGCTTTTGGTACATTTCATTGTATGCGTTATGGAAAAATCTGTTTTAACTCATTGGATGTTTGGAGAATAGTTTCCGTTGGAGTGAAGAAGAATTTAATCCCCATTATTTCATTCTTTGCAAATATATTTACTTTCAGGGTACAAAGTATGCTGAATATCAGCTTTAGCTTTCAGGAAGTATCCTTAGGCCTGTTGTAATACTTTTTTATGAACTAGAAATGGATTACAGCATTCTTTTTAGTACTCATCTTAATTAAAGATCTGAAAGTACATAAACATTATGTTATTAAATGTATATTGAATACATAATTGGCAATAAAGATAGAACGTATAAGCTATAGTAAGTATATATCATACAGTAATAACTCTCATAGGTAGGCTACATATAGTAATGATGTAATAAGGATACTTATATGTAGCCACTTTTATTATGATTTTATTGTATATTTTAAACAAAAAATACTTATTAGGTTGATGAGGGTTTGACAATAGCCCTTTAATTACATTTGGTGTGTGTGTGTGTGGGGGGGGGCTTGTAAAAATGGGTAATGTTCAGTCTGCTTATTCACCCATAAGGGGCAAAAAACACAAAACTGTAATAGTTACATATGATAGAGCTACCTGGGGGCAGTTTATGAGGAAAAGTTTTTCTGGATTATGATTGGCCACAGGGTCCCTCCCCCTCAAATTACTATAACTTTTTTTGGGGGGGGATATCCTAGACAGAACTACATTGAAGTACTATGGTAGTGCTGAGTATCTCTATCTATGTTCTATCTTAATTAGAATCAGATTTATGAACTAAAAAAAAAAAAAAAAAAAAGGCGGGGTCACTAAAATGTCAAAATTATGGAGGGTCATAGCCCTCCCCCAATTAGAATTTTGAAAAACAGATTTCATTTTTGGAGGTTTGAGCAAAAACTCACTTGACATGCTAATTTTCAATAAAATCTGAGTGGGTGTGGTTACATGGCCTTTATGATTTGTCAGAGAATGCACCTGGGTTTCTTTTGTTGCTACAAAGCAAAGAATCTAGATACAACTAAACATCAGGCAAGTGGAGCAAGTTGAAAGGCGGGTGTTCACCCACATTTACACTTGAATTCTTTACAAGTAAATACTAAGAAAGAAAATAACAAATAAGTTATCCAGGCTCTTTCTGGGAGGCTTCATTAAGATTATTACCCATAATCTGGAATACAGTTGTATGGAAAGGATAGAAAGGGATTATAGTTTAACATAAGGCTTATCTGCTAGGAAGGAAGACGCAATGTTATCACAAATGAACAGGTGTCAGGAAGGGTGCAATGAATTGAGGTTTAATGATGAATATGATTTAGAAAGAAAGAAAATACCACGGGCAAATCAATAGGAAAAAGAGTGGTGAAGAGAGATAGAAAAAATATTTCATCTATTTTTAACAGTGAATATTGTTTCAGTTTTTTTCCCCAACCACCAGAATTTGTTGTATCACAATATGTGTAATCATTAGAATGATATATTTGTTTAATAAATCCTACCCATGGTATCACAAGTTACATAAACAGCTAGTAAATAAATAGCCAGGTGCATAGCACATTTAACATAATAGCTTTCATAGAACTGAATAAGATACTCAACATATTTCTAAAAGTTTGATACTAGGGCTTTAATTGGACTACTAATCAATGACAAAAGAAAGAAATTTCGAAATTAATCATTTATAAACTAAAAATTATTTGCATATTAGTAATGGTTGTTCTTCTTACCTAACTACTTTCTGAAAGATAGAAGGAAATGCTTTAGTAGAAAACTTTCTGAGTCGTCTATAAATGAATGCAAAGCTTAGCCATGTGAAACCTACACAGGGTTTTTAGATTTCTCATTCAGTTCTTTGTATTAACATTCTCATGTTTGAGTAAATCAAAACATTTCGCTGGACTTTTATTCTGCACAAAGACCAAGCAGCTGAGAGATGCTATCTATATTATAATAGGTTTTCTGTTTATGGGTTTGTATGTACAAAGCAAAAACGGCACATTGTAGGCAGAGATTTGTGAGCCTTCAGAATGAACTTGAAGTAGAAAACAAATGCAGGTAATTTGCAACTTATACATTATGTGGCTCTATTTATTATGTAATTATAATGCTGAACTAGACCCTTATTTTGTTTACAGCTGATGTGACGACGTTAAGAGAATGCTGTGATGTCATAAGAGAACGTTGATTTTTTACCTGATCTCATATTCTGATCATACTTTCTTATTTTGGAAGTTGAGGTCAAATGTGAGGAGAAACATTTTTTTCCCTTTTGGTGATCAAGTGTGAGACGGAAACTTTTTTTTTCCCTTTTAGGGGTAAAAAAGCAACGGAAAACCTTTTTCCGCATTAAGGTGTCAAAAGTGAACTTTTTTTCTCTTTTAGAAAAAAATTCTAATCATGGAGTAGTTTTATTTATTGATTTATTTGCAAATAATTATAATTTAAATTCAATACAAAGGAAGTGACTTGACATCAAGATTAATGGCAACTGAAGGTGGCTTTTAAGCAAGTTGACTATAAACATTGTTTTATAATAAACAGTCATCTCGTATTAAATAAGTTTTCAAATTCTCACTTTTCAATCACACATCTAAGCCTTTTCAGTGTGTGTGGGGAGGGGGGCTAACAGGTGCTACATCTCAGCTCATTGAAATAGTTAACATTCCCACATATTGCATTATTAATAATAAAAAAATGGCAACGATACACCAAAAAATTAAGTCTGTAAAATATTTAATTGGAAGATTGATATTACATTTTCAAATTTTGCATTCAAGATCAAATAACAGAATATGAAAGTATTAGGTGGGTGCAAAGATAATTGCAGTTTTTAAACTTTGATGCTTATTTTGGAAAAAACTATGTTCATGTAATATACCATTTTAAAGTGTGAATTTTGCTCTATTTATTTAAGCTGAATGTTTTCTTTTCACTATTTATTCTGGTTTATTTGAGGCTGTCAAATCAAAGATGGCACATTTTGTTGTACGAGTTCAAAATGGGACATAAACAGCAGAAACTGCTTGCAATATCAACCAAGTATTTGACTAGGGAACCGTCAATGAAACATACAGCTCAACATTGGTTCCCAAAATTACGAAACGGAGATGAGAGCCTTGATGAGGAAGGTCATGGATGTCCTAGGATTGACGACATCCAATTGAGGGCCATTATTGAGGCGGACCAATGCAAAACAACTCGAGAGGTTGCAGAGGAACTAAACATTGACCATTCAACAGTTGTTCAGCATTTGCACCAAATTAGGAAAGCACAAAAGCTTGACAAATGGGTGCTGAATGAAAATCAAAAAGATTTGCCACTACAAAGTCTGCTCTGCACTTCTTTTGCGCAACAAAAACGATCCATTTCTCGATCACATTGTGATGAAAAATGAATTCTGTACAACAATCAACAGCATTCCGTGCGCCAAAACACTTCCCCAAACCAAAGCTGCAACAAAAGAAGATTATGGTCACTGTTTGGTGGTCGGCAAGTGGAATCATCCACTACAACTTCTTGAATCCTGGTGAAACCATCACATCAACAAAGTATTGACAGGAAATCAACAAAATTCACCAAGAACTGCAATGTTTACATCCAATATTGGTCAATTGAAAAGGATCAATTCTTTGCCATGACAACGCCCGACCACATGTCACATGAATGACCCTGCAGAAATTGAACGAACTAGGCCACAAAACTTTACCTCAAAATACCTCTTTCTGACCTACTACCACTTTTTCAAGCATTTTGATCACTTCCTGCAAGGGAAGGTCTTCAACAACCAAGCAGCTCAAAACGCCTTCGAAGAATTCATTGGTTCCAGGACCCCAGAATTCTATGCTTCCAGAATAAATGGACTTCTTTCTAGTTGGGAAAAATATATAGATTCTGAAGGTTCTTATTTCGATTAATAACTTATTTAAGCTGAGATATACTGCTTAAAAATTGGTGAAAAATTATTTTTTCACCAACCTAATAGTTAATTTCAATGAAAGCCAAGTCTTAAAATTAACGAGATGTAAGTTTTCTCATTTTCTAGATAAACATTTTTTACTTAAAATATATAAAATATTAGGAATTTAAAAAAAAAAAGTATTAATTATTTTTAACAGGAAAGCTAAAATTCTCATTGACCTTTTAGTTAACAACCTATATATTAGGTCATTACATATGAAATGTTGATTTTTTTACTAGTAAGATGCATATTTATATTAAAAAAAAAAAAAAATGGTAAGTATTTAATAAAGATATGACCCATTTGAAGCAATAACCTTTTTCCAACACTCATCTAATGATAATATGCTATCTCTATAAAAGTTTTAAGTTTAGTGATTACAGTAAAAGCACAAATTATTGCTTCCCTATTATTACAGATATGAAGTCTAAAATGCTTGAAAAGATGATAATCTGTAGGAGAAATGTCAGGTGTATATGGAAGATACTGCAAGACTTCTTATCCCAATTCTCTAAGCTTAGACACAGTAAGCTGAAAGATGTGAGGTCTGGTACTGTGAAGAAGCATTTCATACAGTTCATGTGAGACCCATTTTTCTAACTAATTAACCTTTCTAATTGAGAGGAAGTGATATGGTCACTGTTGAAGTCTCAAAGTCCCCAGAATGTGCTCGAGCCATTGGTCATGAGTCACTGGCCACTACTGTCGATACTGTCAACATCATTAAGAACAGGTTTGAGCCCCACTCAAGGTTTATTATTGGTATCCATATTTCCAGACCTGACCCTATTGAACCAATGCTGAACAGTTCGAAATGTAGTAGTTTTCACTCCAAATGCTTTGTTGACATGATCAGCAGCTCGATAATTGTATATACTTGAAAATTAGTCTAACTTCTTGGGTAGATACCATTGCTGTTAAGGCCTGAAAAGCCTCCAATAACAACAAATTATATTTTTTATTTACATTGAATCTGAAAAAAAAAATGCAATTACATTAATAAATCTTTCACTTTTTTAGCATTATTCTCTATGTAGAAAGATAGAAGAGAAAAAAAACGACATTTCATGTGTAAATTCACTAAGTTTTGTTTAAAATTTCTGTTAATTTTGAAAATACCTGAACTTCATTTCCCCAGTTTGAAAAGAAACTTGATTGATAAACATGGACCAAAAAAAAAAAAACCCTACTCAAGAAGTTAAAGCTATATACACTCCTACACGTGCCTTTACCACAAAATGAACATTCATTTTTAACTTTTTGTTTAAAGGAACTGAAATTATAACAAGAGAAAATAGCTGTACAATAGAAAACTAAAAAAAAGGTGATTAAAAAAAAGAAAAAAAAAAAGGAAGTTATCATCCAAAATGCACCATGGAATATTTTCTGTCCCTATTTTTCATTCATCTACCAAGTGCATGAATAGAAAAATGTATTCATCCCAAAATAACTATTTTAATAATGATGTTTAACTAACATTTAAGAGGGTGAAAGTGAAAGTGTAAAAATTCACAAAGAGAAAAATACAATAAAAAAGCTATAAGTATCCTTTTATCCTTTGAAAAAGACAATCTTCCCACAGGAAACTCTTATTGCATGATAATTGGGAATTTGCTAGCTTACTTATTTCAACCTGTCTATATATTATCTTGCTCAACATTAATCAACCAATATCTACTTAGACTAATTATTTTCCTATGCAGAGGAAAATAATTTGATAGTCAATTTTTGCACCAATACATTAGAATCTGCTAATAATTCAATCAATTGCAATCACTTTTGTAATTATACATTTGCAGACAGAACAAAAAAAAAACCATATCTTCATAGTTTTCATATAAAAAGATAAATTTCAATGAATTTGCTAATTTTATTCCCATTTTTTATTTTTTACAAAATAACCAATGCAATGGCTAATGCACAAATTTGACTTTACAACTTTATTTTTCAATCTTGATTATTACTGGATGAAGTATTGTAACATACCACCTTTTATTAAATTTGACTAGTTTTTACCTTTCATCCTAATTTTAGTTGTTTTTATACAACTTATTAATTCGGGCCACCATTTCTATGGCAACGAATAACAGCGCAATCGGAAATAAAGAGTAAGCCTTCAGTGAGAATCGAACTCACAGCCTCATTGCCAGAGGGAGTCTAGTTTACGCCCGGCTACTTTTATCCAATCAGCCACAAAAACTTCATGGATAAACAACTAAATTTAGGACGAAGTTAAAAACTAGCCAAATTTAATAAAAGGTGCAACTTTATTTTTGTTGTATTATTAATTATCCCTATTATAAAGCAAAACAAGATTGTTTTGCAGCCATCTCAACCTATGCTTTGCCACCGATAAACAGAGCATCTAGCCAAGCTAGGACTGGACTGTATACTGGGTTCTTTCTCATGCACACACTGCTCCCTAAAGAACACATGACAGTTTGCTCTCCTAGGAGCCGCCATACTCGTATCAATGTGGCAGTAATCATGATCAAAGCAAATCCATAACATTCCGCCTCTTAAACAACAAGAAAAACAGGAACAAACAATGGTTAAATAGATTTTAAAAGCTTTTCATTTGGTGGGACGAGATCTAAAGACATTGCCGATGGCTTTGCATCAAGCCTTTTGGATTAAAATTTAATAGGGGAAGTAAGTTGACAGATGCTGGTCATCAAGAGTTAACTATTCTCTCAAAAAACTTAATCTAAAGTGGATTAACTTCACAAATCACTTCCTGCAATACCATAGTCAATCCTTTCACAAATAAGCTTAAGATTGATCACATTTAACCAGTTTGACTTTGGAGAGTATTTTCAGCACATGACCAAAAGACATGTGCAACATATACCCTATTATTATAGATACAATTATCAACTCATCTCCCAAGTCTAAATAACCATTAGAATCATGGATAGATATATAAACATACACAATTCATTGTCTAATATGCAGCAATAAAGTTGATATACTTGAGACACACAGATTTTTTTTGGCACTAACGGCTTCATCCTTAGCTGTAAATTAATATCCCAGTTCAAAGACAAAATGCACATGTAAATGATTTCATCAAGGAAGCAATTAAAGAATAATTAGCAATAAATCAGATAACACCTTGAAAGCATCAAGATTCTGGGCAGAATTATCTGAGGTTTCTTTTTACAATGTTCCAATGAACTTTGACCTACAAAAAAGCTGTGCCCATCCCCACCAAACACTCACATCTACATCACTTGATTGAAATGCGTGGGCAGGGACATACAGAAGATAGTAAACCCAAAGCAAGGTAGACTCCCATATCAGTATTTTAATAACAGCTTTTGCAATTCTTTCTCCTCATGTCTTTCAATGTACCTTAACCACTTAGCTGATCTTGAGAAGCATAAAGATCTGTGCACAAAATATTTCATTATTTTCTGTGGCTATTTTTATAAAAAGAAAAAAAAAGAGTTTATAATTGCCTATCAAACCTTTTAAGCCTGTCATCTAAAAGTTTTCTTTATAAGTTGAAGTTCCTGTATAGTTAAGATAAGCTTATCACAGGCAGATTAAATTGGTTTCCATTGGGCAAGGTATCTGCAAAGAAAGACCATCCCACAACTATTCAAGTTTGGATCATAGCATTTTATATTAGAGATGCCAGTGTAATTATAACTATTGTAATGAAACAAAATGTTTAAGAATTTTCTATACCAGTTTTGCAAAAGCAAAATTGTGTATATCAAATCCCTGCCTAAACAGGAACCTTGAATCTCTTCAACAATGTTAACTGATTATCAGGAGACGTTTCTAGGGTATTGTATGGAGACATTCATCTCTATTGCCTACTTTCTAATTCTTAGGAAAATAAAGACTGCAGATTATTGCAGCCTACAAATAACTGGCTAAAGAGCGGAGCTGCTGTGTCTTGAAAAACAGAAATATCACTATTCAGCGAATTGGTTGATAAATACCACATACATTTCCAGTTATTCAATATACAACACAGTGATACTAGAAACTGCAATGTTTTTTTTCCTCTCATCCATTTTTAAAGTCCTGAAAACAATGTTGAGAGGTCTGCCAAAGGTCTATGTCCAACGATGGACGTTAATAGGCTGGTGATGATGAAAACAATGTTTCCTAATGTGAAACAAGATTAGTGTGTATATATATATATATATATATATATATATACACATACACACATTATATATATATATATATATATATATATATATACACTCATTTACAATTATGAGTCAGTTTTTCTGCATAACTTTTTTAATAGACCTGTTTCCAACCGAAGGAGGCTCAATATGTTATATATAGATATTCTTCTACTCTATGTGTATTATATATATATACACACACACAGAATCCTACCATTAATCTGTCTCTCTTACATATATGTGCATAAAGTTCACAGCCTAATGATAAAAAAGCAATTAATTCAGTGGTGAATATTAATCATATAAGTTAAACATTATACAGTGAATATTTCAAATCAAAATTCAACTAATAACTAAGTGTCAGGCTGCAAATTTATTGATGCCTCATGTGTTTTTATTTATCTATATACTTTTCTTAAATTGAAGCTAAAAAGTATGAGAATATTATTCAATGTACCAGTTGCCATGATTATAAAGGTACATATAGAAGGGATATTAAACCCAAAGCAAGGTATATTTCTGTCTCAGCATTTTAATAACAGAATATTAATTTAAAATCACATATTTTACAACTGGAATTATTTTCTTTCACCCATTCTTTCAAGTTGGCCTAATGATCTAATAAAGAATTGTTCTTTGTGATGTCCAAAGGTGACCTGAAGCAACACAAGACAAGGTCAAAGAGTTGTACACAAAATAACAAAGTGTATAAAAACTGATACAATAAAATCTAAATTAAGGACATTTGGGCCAATTTACTCCAGACCGATACAAATTTCTTCAAGAACATTTGTGGGGTTTAAGATCACCAGTTCAATTCTAAATTTCTTATTGAATCAATTAAATAAAATACAGCAATAAGTTAAACTAAATTTATTACTGAAAGTTTTGTTGCAAATATAGTTTTGCTATTTCAAACTAAATCTCTGTAGAACTTCTAAGTGGTTTTCTTCCAACAAGTCGTCAGCCAATGAGAAAAAAATAGTGGCATCAAATACTATTGGCAGTACAAAGAAATATCAATTGCAATATTCCTTTGTTTAATTTTGATGTAGACAGAAGAGATTCTCTTATAGGCAAACAAAGACTAGAGGGTGGGGGCTGACTAAAATTCTGATTGGACCATTTGAACGAAGTTAAAACAGAACAAGGATTCTGATTGGACCATTTGATAATAGTCAAAAGTATTCCATATCATAATGTGCAAATCACTATTGCCTTGGTCCAAATCTTCATAGAGCTGAGTCAATTTAATTTCATTTAAAAAAAAAAAAAAAAAGAAATGGAGAAAGATTTCCCTGTTAACACGTCAGATCAATTTACGATAATCTGAAGTCTGAAATTTAGCTGCATAAAAAAATGGACCTGATGCCTGGAGTACTTTTTTCTGCAGTACATGTCTATTGAATATGGAAGATTAAAGACTTGACCCTCATATTATCTAAATACCCTCTCCCACAGGTAAAAAGATTATATTTTCCCCTTTATGAAGATTAAAAAAACTCAGCTGCAAACAGCAGATTTTAATTTGATTCTAACAACATTTGTTGTTGTTTTTGTGCCAGACTATGTTCCTCCCTCCCCCAAAGTGTTTATTGGTGAATTCACCTAATATCATCGTCATCCTCAGCAGTAGACATTGAAGGGGAATTTAACCAACTAGTCACGTGTGTCACAACCATGTTAATCCAATGTCTCAGACAAAACTAAACAGCAACAGTAAATCCTGATACAGCAGCCAGGCAAAAATCAATAATGAAACATACAATATTCACACTCTAAAACATAACCAAAATACATTATTGCAATCAGAAGAGATAGAAAATGTGTTTCTAAATAAGGTTTAGAGAATGTTTTTATATTTTGTAATGCAGCTTTCATGTACTAAATCTGAATCTTTATAAAAAAGATCTTTGGTACAACATTGATAATAAAACTAGCTTGTGCCTGGAATATTTGGAAATGTGTTTATATCAATTTCTTTTGAAAAGAAAACAAGGTTAATGATGACTCATTTTTAAATCTCTTATAACAGATTTTGTGCTGATAGTGAAGTACACTGAGTGAGAAAACAATTTTGCCCAAGGTCTAAACACAACCACCACACTCACAAACATGACTCCAAACTTAATATCCATCACCAATACAGAAAGCTGTTCTCTCTTTCCACTAGAATAAAACAATTTTCATAAAACTTTATTAACAAAGTTTTTTTTAATGAGGTGAAAACAAACTTTTAAAAACATAAAGCATTTTAAGGATGTTATATAAAAAGAAATAAAAATCTATTCATGAAAAGAAGCTTGAACAAGATTACCCACAAAGTGGCACTGAACTATACAAGTTTAGAATAAAATGTAAACAGTAAAAATAATGATCATCTTTTATTGTTTCTGAAATATATTAGTGTGATCAAAAGATGTGCAATAAAACCAGGCAAGATTCAACAGCCCTTTAATATAAGGGTGGTTGTGGTGGTGAGGAGCTCCAGTATTGATTTCAAGTAACAAATCATTATGCTAATTATCTAAAAGTCAAACCATAATGTTCCAGCAACTATTATTTTTGCAGTAACCTAATCATCTTAGAGTAATAATGGAAGATGCAAGATTTTATATTCATATGACCACAAGAATATTGCTGGGTTTGCTTCACATAAGCAGTTCACCTCATAGTTCCTTCTCATAACCAATTTGATCCCACATTTAAGAACTTCAGTATGATATATACATACACACACACACACACGGGCTAATAGTGATGGCCTTTGTTGTCCCATGTGGATTATATAGAGTTAAAGTTGAGAGAGAAAAGGACCTCAGACAATACAATAGGATAAAAAGCTACACATCAGTTTTATTAAATACTTCTTCCAGGTATACTGTTCTAAACGGAGTGCATACTTCTGTAGAAAGTAAAGTTTTTTTTAAAATAAAAATGTCAAAAGACACAGCAAACATAAGCACAAACAGTATTTGCTTTGGTAATTTTTGTGAATATTTTTTTAAATGATGGTAGAGAGTAAAGACTAGAGGGAGAGGAAGAGGAAATCTTAAGTTCATTAACACCCAATCTCGTCGGCTGGGACAGATTCTGATCCAGCTGTCAGTCCGCGGAACATTTTATAAGTCCCTCTCTCCAAAGTCATTTTTCAACGCCACCCTGCTAATCTGAATTATTAGACATGGGATTTTCAAGAAGAAATAAATGCAAATCAAGACAACCAAGGGGGGAAATGAATAAAACTACCGATAATCAATAACGTACTCGTTCTTGAAAAAAAATCTTCTTCGCCATCAATGGGATTGATATTTAACACGAAAGAATGAAATTATTGTTATTATTTCGTTGTCGTCGTACCCGTCCGCCACATCCATCCCAAGCTTAGTGGTGGCCTTAAGCCCACTAGAACCAAATGGGTGGGGGTGTCTAAACATCATACATGTATTTGGTGTAGTAGATGTATTTTCCGACAAGAATTTGACTTGCATGTTTCAACCCTCCCTACCACCGCCCCCACCATATTCTTGCATATGCGTCGTCGAAATACAATAAAAACATTTCCTTCATTAATTGATCAGTAATGAATGATCGGTTGCGATCCAGAAATTGAAATATTAAACAGAGAAGACATCAATATGCATTTTCGCAGTAGTACTGAATAATATATTAGCAAAGCAACAAACACAGAGAAGGAGGAGGAAAGATGCAGAGCAGTGAACAGAAAAAAAAAAGAGAAGGAAGATAGAATTTTGTACTTAATCACAGCAAACGTTTTAATTCTTATTGTCCACACATCCATAAAAAAAATGAAAACATTGTTTGTTTTTTTTGTGGCAGGCATATTGCAAAACTGCAAGTAATCAGCCCAGGGAACAAGGGAAAGGAATTAGGTCATTATTACTACAATAAGATGGAGGAGGAGGAGGAGGAAATATGGGCAGCAGTCGCAGAAGAAAGTCTGGGCTTGTACATGGCACCAGCCGGCATCCCATCTTGGCAAGGTTTTGGGACGAAAGAGTTATCTGCAATCGAATTCTATGAAAAACGTCCATGGCAGAAATGAAACCACCCTGTCGTCGTTGTATGTGGAAAAGAGAAGGAAAAGGGAGGAGGAGGAAACTTGCTATCGTTAGAATAGATGCTTACTACCACATTCAATACTTGTACTTACTACTACTACTGTTTGTGGTTGAGAATAATGTACTACCACGAACACTAAGTAGTATTGTTAGTCAAAATGTGCTCTAGTGTGGAGTGTAAGCACAAAATCATAACGATTGACAAAAAGTCAGATCAATAGTAGTAGTCTTTGTAAATAAATTGCAATAGCATACACCTTGTAGAAATGAACTAGATGTCTAAAGTGCTAGTATTTTACTACATTTCATTTAGTAGATTTAAAGACACGATTAGTGTTCATTCTTGGTCATTGTCATTATGAGGTGTGAGAAAAAGTGGTTAAATTGATGTGTAATTAATTGAAAATGCAAAATGTGAAATAGTCGTTCATTCTTTTTTAACCAGATGTGCTGATATCCTATTTGAAATTTGAATCACGTTGTCAAAAATGATAAAACATTTGTGCAGTAGCACAAGATCCCTGCAAAAAATACCCACAAACAAATGCTTTTCGAAAAAGGCGATATTTATTCGGTATTATTAAGATTTTACTACAAATTAGTATGAGTGAGTAGTAGTAGTAAGTATATGTAATGATGATCTGATCCGACACTCAGTGTGAGTGCAGGTTTATTTCAGACACTGACGCTGAAATGTAGCAGTAGAGTTACTAAATAAATAGTAGTTCGACTAAAACGTATTCTCTAATGCTAAAAAGCGAGACATGTCTTGTAAGTAAAGAGTGACAAAACCTAAAAACCAAGTCGGTTGACATTTATTCGACTAAAGCTCGTTTTCATAAAGTTCATCTCATTTTAAATTGCAGTTATTATCCTCCTTGTAACTTCCTCACAGACTGTTTTTGTTTTGCCCTTTTTTTTTTTTTAGTAGTTTCACTGTGTGTGTGTGTGTGTTACTTTTCTTCTTTTTTATGAGACTGACAGGAAAAGTAGCTGATAAAAAAAAAACGTTAAAAGTCAACCCTGAGCAAATAATCCAACAGCTACCAAACAATACATAGACATTTCATGTCGACCGTTATGTGAAAAATATTGACTTCTGCTTAGTCGGGAAAAGATTAGAGAGAAATGAAAACGAATAATGGAAGTCTGAAAAAAACTGTGTTGTGTTAACTTATTTAAATAATACTGGTTTGGTGCCCCATGTGAAATTTCTCGAATTTTTCTAAGGTCTTAGAATGAATTTTAATTTACATTCCTAAATGGTCTGAATGAATGGACAATCATTATTGGTTGAAGTTACTACTATTGAAGGTTGCATAGCATACAGATTCAAAGAAAATATATCATTTGGCTTGATGTTTGATTGCTAAATGTTTCCTGTATCTATGAATTTGATGTAAGGAAGAGAGTGTTGAAAATTATAATCTTTAGAGACATTAAAGCAGTTGTAGTTTCATTTGATACACACGTTAGTAGCAGCAGTGCTGTTGTTTGCCCTCTCTGTCGACACTTACAGCAGTCAACTACCAAACCAAGAAAGACGAGTTTTTCTTTGGAAAGGGGAAAAAATAACGAAAAAAATAGAAAAATAATTATTTTAAAGTCTTTCCCTTTTCTACATTAACATGATTTTTTTTTCATTGTCTCAAATAAAAACTATACGACTCGATGGTTGAGAAAAATGTATTTAAAAACGAATAAATCAAATTTAAAAAATTAAAAGATGAAGATATATCTTCTCTTAAAACATGCACTTCGCACCAAAGAGAAAAATATCTGTCGCCTGATTGATACTTATTATGAATTTTAAAAAAAAGAAAGAAAATAGCTAAAGCGAGAAGAAAATGTGTTTAATTTTTGTCTAATGGATCATAAGGCTATAGATTATTGGAGAGAATGAAAGGAAAAGTATCTATGGAAAGGGAAAAGGTACATTTTTTAAAAAAGATTAAACTAAATATCTACATTTAAAAAAAAAAAAAAAGGACAAGGTGGTATTTTTCTTTGATGGTCGTCATCATCCCAAACAAATAAAAAAAGATTAGTTTATAAGTTTAAAAATAAGCCTATCATGATCGAAATGGGTTTATTATATCACGAGAATAGCAATTATTTACTTTCACGGATCATTTAATTTATAAACCATTTTTTTCCCTTTTCATTAAAGTAAACCCTCTACAAAGTGGTCCCCCATTTTGAGACCATCCTGCTGAGCAAAAAGAAAAAAAAAAAAATAGTAAAGAAATAAATTAACTGGTTTGAAAATTAAAGAATTATCTTTTCAAATTTAAAAAAAAAAAAAAATTTTAAATATAAAAGAAATTTGTAATTTTTATTTTAACGAGGTGGGGGTCGTGTGAATAATTCTTTCTTGATGAGATGAATTAGAGGGGGGAAAGCAGATGACAACCAAAGAAAAAGAAGGGAGAGGCGCTTTTTGACGATTAAGCCGAAAAAAATATGACAGGACAAATAAAACGACATTAAATAAATAATAATTATATAAGTGTATCCACTGTACTGATACAATATATTATCATCATTAAATACGCATTATCAATAACCATCATCCAAAGTTATCAGTCATCATACGAAATCAAACCCGATCTGTCAATAAATGCCAATGTCACAATTGTAACAATTTTTTTTTAGAAAAAGTTTAAACAAGACATCGGAGACAAGAAGAAAACAAAATAACCGACTGAATTTCTTATTTACGAAATATTGTACACCATTAAGTGAGGTCATTAAATTAGAAAGCAATCCATCTCTTTAAAAACCGTCCTCCATGTTATGACCATACAGACATAGAATATATACATACACACACACGCCTGTGTGAAGGAACCTGATGTGACCGTAAACTGGGGGATCGATTTTCAATGCTTTGTCTCATAAAACTGACCCCCAACTTTATGACCATGAAATGTTTGGGGTGTGCCACTAATGAAATGAATAAAATATTTTGCCTACCTTCGGATAGTTCGAGGGCCAATTCGGCCAACTTCTCCTTAACATCCTCGGGAAGGCTTCCCATATCCACATCGGTGTCCTCCATGGCTACTAAGATACTGCAGTTAGAAATAAAAAAAAGTTCCTCTTCCTTCACTCTATCACATAGCCATCAATGGTCGCCATTTTGCTATTCCCCATCACCACGCCTAAATCTCGCGAGAAAATCCGTGGCTTCTCCTGACTTCACCATTTTGGGCACCAGGTTCTCTCCACTCCTTGAATTAATTTTCTGATTATTATTATTAGTGGCAGTGATATGATTTTTAAAAAATCTTATTACTATTATGGTGGTGCTGTTATTATATATTTTTAAACACACTCAAGCTCCTAAATGCTCTTCATTAAAATGATTATTCTTTTTTCATAGGATTTCAATTTTCTTTTCTTTCTCTCTCTCTCTCTCACTCTCACTCTATCTCTCTCTCTCCCTCCTGCTCTTTTTCTTTTCCACAAATTAATCTAAAATTTGTGCCTGAACCAATTCCCAAACTGATCAGAACTGATATATATGATTTTTTTTTTAACAAAAAGATGTGGTTTTCTCCTTCCAAAAGAAAAATGTCAAGACCCACTAATCAGACTATTTACATCTCTGTAAATTGATTAAATTAGTGAAACTGACAAAAAATATTAATTTCTTTGGTTCATTCAAGAGGCATTGATATTGTTTTCACCATTATCATCAGTGATGATGTTCGAAGGTCAATAACATTGCTACACTTCAAGAGCTTAATCATTACGATTCCAAGTCAAATCAGGATTTTTCATCTTGGCAAACTGACATGTCCCTCTTTTTCACTATTTAGTCCCTCTCTCTCCTTTTTCCGAAAAACTACAACATTGCATTTGAACTTGTCAAAAGCTATTTCTGTTCCATGTTCCTCTCCCCTCTCTCACTCCCTCTGCTCCAGCTTCTTTTCCAATATGTCCTCTTTTTTTCCTCCCTTGTTTCAACCCTGCTGTAAACCAGGCCTCTACAATTTCAAATGCTGAAGGCCAGAGCAGAGCTTGATTTCTGTGGTGCCTGCTAACAGTAATATGGGGGCCAACCTTATTTATTATGTCTGTGATGATGACACATCACACTTCTGTGACTACTGCTTCTTTTTTGGTGGTGCTCTTACTCCCACCTCAACTGATTCTTTTCCTCTTACTGACACAAATGCTACTACTACCACTACGATGAATACTACTACAAACACAACAACTGCTGAGTTGGTGTCATCATTGCAGTTGCAGTTGTCATCATCATCATTGCCATCACAGACTTCGTCATCATCAATATCATCATCATCAATAACAGCAACAAATAACAGCATCACCAGTAGTAGCAAATTTTTACTAATTTTTTAAATTTTTTTTAGTTCAGTATTCATATTATTAGGCTAATTCTGGGATTATATAAAAAAAAATTCCCAAAACAATAAGAATCACAAAAGACAGAGGAACCAAATTTCAATTTTAATTTTTTTATATGATCATTTGCATCATCTTATCAATGAAAGATTTAAAATGAATGATTTAAAACCACTGCAAAATGATTTGGCCCGAGAAAGAAAAAGGGACAATTTGATTTTGATCACATGCCTGCTAAGGATTCGATTTTCTTCTCCATGTGTGTGTGTACGTGTGTGTGTGTGTGTGTGTTTTTACAATTATTATGTCTGCTTTTTTCCTATCATATGGATTTTAATTTATATTTAAAAAAATGTATTTATTTAAAAATAAAAAATAAACAATGGTCTTTCACTACTTTATCACTTTTTATTATATCTTTCCTTGCCCACGGGTGACCTGGAATTATGCGAAGCATCTAACTACATGTTTATTCTTTTTATAGCCATGCCCAGATATGTGGAACAGATAAAAGGAAGTGCACTTACATAAGTAAAGAATAATTCAAAAAAATCTCCATCATGTAATAATTGTCATATCCTAAATTACAAGTAACTCATATATATATATATATATATATATATGTGTGTGTGTGTGTGTGGTTGACAAAGAAAAGAATAGCTAAGTACTTGGACAAACCACTCTCCCATAACTAACTAACCTGCGCAGACAGCACCAGCAAAGCTGTTATCCCTATTGCCAACCTTGACAGGGTTCATTCATAGAAATATTTGACCAGAAATCTGAAACAATATACAAATATATATGTGTATAGATATATATGAGCAGACAAAAATAGATAGATAGATATATAGATATTTTTACCATGTACATATTGCAAATTTAACAAGTATACAAATATACTGAGTGCTAATAGGATCATTGTGTTGCACCAATCTTCTTAGTGGGGAAGGTCTGCTTGCCTTAAAAATCAGCATTGAATATTTTGGCTTTTACCTGGGCTTGAACATCAATTGCAGACAGTAGAAGATAAATATCCAACTATCTTAGCCACTAAACAGGCCTTGAGCTAGATAGATTTGAACAGACTATGGAATGTAGATAGATAGATACAGACATAGATATAAACAGATTCTAATAAATAGATAGAAACATTTAAAAATGTTAAACCTTGCTTACAAGCAAATCCAACAGAAGCTCACTCCTAACCATGGGTAACCAATGGGTAAATTCACAGCAATTGTTTGCATAAGAAAATTTCATATATTCATGACCCCAATTGCAAAAAAATGCTTAAACTGAGAAATTAAATCTGTCCATGTCAATTATTTAACCCAAATTAAAGTAGGCAAATGCTCTAAAAACAATTTCATCTCAATCTTTGTCTTTCTTGAGTCAAAGAAAGAAATTTGTTTTATGTTTCTGATGTGTATATTCTGCTGATGCTCAGTTTTCATAGAATTGAGAATTTAGTCCAGCATCATTGAAATTTCCAATCAAATAATAAGATACAGCATTACACAGGAAAGAAAAGGCATTAATTGTTAAAATGCACGAAACAGAAAAAGGTGATCAAGTAAAAAAAACAGTTAAACCTTTTAGAAAATGTGCAAATTTGTCAACTTGAAAGTTTTATGAAAGTTAATGCTTTAGGTTTAGAATTTTAGGGACACAAAAGATAATGACCTGCTTTGTTTTATAGAAGAAATATTATAAGCAATGAACAGGAAAAATATTGTCTGAAATTCAGAGATGCGTCATTATCATCATTCCACAAGTTGTTTGGACTATTAATCTCATCCTTGATGCTTTCCAAGAGAAATCTCTGACACTTAAATCTAGAGGTATCTATAGTAGAAATCTCCTTTAATCAATTATACACATGAGGAAGGCCAAAGAATGCATACAGCAAAATGTAGTGATAAAAACCAGAAGGATTAGAATATTAGTTTGAACAACTCATGGAATTATGATAATGACTTATCACAATTGCTGAAGAATGCATTGGCCTAAGCATAATGATAAAACCAATAAAGATGAGAATATTAATCTGAACAACATATGGAATAAGAACAGAATGAGTTCATGACAAACTGTGTATTATCTCTTAACTCACTGTGAGAACAGTTATTTATAAATAGATTTTTAAAAAAACATAGTGAAAAAGTAATAACTTCTTCTTTGTAGGAGTGACCTTAATAGAGCAAAACAAAGTCATCTTTCTATTAATAATTGCTTTCCTAAAATCAGTTTTCATTTTTGTCATCAATTTAAAAGGAAAGCAAATATAAATTCATCATTGAATTTTTATTTCAGAAATAGAAAGTGGCTGATTCTTAACAGCCCAGTAAATTTGAAATTTTCTGGAAAAAAGTTCAAATTAGGGTTTCATTTAGTGTCTAAATTTGATTGAGTCTCATTTTATGGATAAGAATAAAATGTCAGATTTATTTAAAACCTAAAAACAAAACAGGTCTGGTTAGTCACTCTATAGAAACCGGTACGTGACCAACGTTTTTGGGCAGCAGTGGTGATCAATGAATGTCTTGTCTTTTGTTAGATCATTAAAAAGTCTGAATTTTCAAAAAAACAAGCATGTATGCTGCCGGACACAAACTAAGGGACCAATTTAGTATAAACTAATATTGTAAATTGAACCTCCCCCTAAGAACTTATTTTCAAGGGAATTTAAATTTAAAAAAAAACGTCTTTTTTATAATAAGGAGTAAATGTTATTATTTTCAGCCATTGGGTGGCCTGTACTTGTAACACATACATAGCCAGCCAGCCAGCCAGCCAGCCAGAATCACCTAAAAACTGAAGAAACCTATGTTGACTATGTTGAGAGTTTTGGTTGATGGTTTCTAATTGAATTAAATTAATTTTACATTTAAAGAATCAACAGCAAGGAATGGTAACCCTGATTTTTAATCCCACTTTATATAATACCAAAAATGGCAGTGAACTAACTCTAATAACAAAAACTAATCTTTTTTTAGGTTTTTGAGTAAAGATTTACCATATTAATTTGTTTATTATCTGTATGTTTCATGATACAAACAACAAACATTTTTAGAGTCTCAAGGATTTGTACCTGGCTCGTCTGGTTTGACATGGGCCACTTTGACAGATTTCAAGTTACCCCCTTTATTCTGATTCTATTATAACTAGTCCATGACTTGTCGCTTTGCTAACAGTTATCATAAGTGTACAACAGCCTCGACTGATGGCTGCTACTGATACTATAAGCGTGAGAGACATGGTAGGAATGGAGAGGGGAGAAAAGAAAGTTAGGTAGTTTAATGGGGGTAGGAAGGGAGTGGGGGAAGAAAAGAAAGTTAGGTAATTTAATTAGATGATTGGAAGGGAGAGGAACCGATGGCTGCTACTGATACTATAAGTGTGACAGACACGGCTCTTATTATATATATGATTATATTCTGTTTAAATATAGCCAATCACTGAATTCGTAAATTTGTTGATGTATCTCCTATGAAACCCCAAGCAAATATTCATTTCTGTAACTAAAAGAAAAGCAAATAAAAACACTACATTTAGACTCAAAAGAAGAAAAATATTCTGAATATTCCTAACACAGAACTTACATGTCTCTTACTCCCTAGACTGCTATTAGTCTTAAATAACCCTTCTGCAACCTCTAACTATTTCTCACAATCCACTAATTAATTATCATTACATCTAAGAAGCAGCAGGGTGTGATAAAGTGATTTTGTGCTTCGTAAACAAAAGAATTCCGACCAAATGTGCCTCCCAAAGACTTATGCTAACATTTTGTTAATGGCTCAAATTTTGCGCATTGTTTTTAACTGAAATTTTGAATCAATTAACCAATAAAGAACTAAATGAGACTTTTTGCTTTCAATGTTTTTTATGTCCTCACTAACAGTGAAATGTCACTTTCTATCCTGCTGCTTATTGTGGTTTCTGAAATAAGCATCTAATCTCTTAATCAGGGGGTCAGCACTGACAAGAATTGGTCTATTTTCAAGTTTTTGTTTCATGTCCTTGCAATCAGACAGCAACCTTTGATTTAGATCTCTGCACTCCCTTATCACATCGTTGTTTTGATCACTTGTGCCTCCCTATGAGCAAGTGTACCTCGTTGCAGTGTTACTGCATTACCATGCTTTTTCACCCCCTGGGAAGCAGTATGAACTGGAATAATGAGGTGCGGGTAACTTGGGACAGCAGAGGTATGTGGTGACACTCAAAATTTCAAGTGGTCTCACAAATAAAAATGTTTTGGAAGGATATTTAAAAAATAACATATAAAATCCAATCTGCACATTACTAATCATAAAGAGGGTACTACTCACTAATTGAGCAGAGGACTGAAAACTGTGAAGTATGAGATTCAATTCCAAGTGCCAGGTTGGTGAATCTCATTACCCCCATACTCAATAAATAAACTTGTCTTGTAATTTCACAATGCTGGTCTTTTAAAAAGAATCTGGTTAATACAGTTTTGCAAAACTTTTGTACAAAAGCAGGGGTCAGCAACCTATGGGCAGATCCGGCCCGCGAAGGGATTTCGACTGGCCTGCAAGAAATATTGTGATGCTATGCTTATTTTTTATATTTTAAAGATTCAGTGCCTTTTTAATCGATTCAAATGATACCTTAACTGAAATAAATTGTGACTAAATTGAGTTCTTTGATTACTAATTGGAATTCTTGGTTAAGCACAAATGATTTTCTAGCATGCGTTATTCATTGATTTGAAGCAAAATATTAGATGTATTTAAATGGATAATTTCCATATTTCAAGCTTTTTATGGCAATCATCTGGCCCACTGTCCACTCATTAAAGCGTGATCTGGCCCTCAGAGGCAAAAAGGTTCCCGACCCCTGGACAGAAGCAACAAAGAAACTGGTTCAACTCAATCAATATATAAATCTAAAGGTGTTCAGTGAAAACAAGATAGCTCTTTTAACAATAGCAGAGATAAAAATAATTGAAAACAAGCCTGTCTGCTGCAGGGTCAAACTTCACTCCTACTTCTATTCCAACTGAAGATGATTACTGCAATTTTTATATTGTATATATAATAAATAAATTTGTAGATATATAGGACTTGTAAGTTTGGCTCAGTTTGTAAGAGAGCCGCCTGCTGAAACTTTGTTCATTTCTTTTTTCTGTCAATACTGTAGTGTGTCATAAATGCACTCACCCCACCCCGGAAGTATGGGGTACATAATTGTTATAAATAAAGAAAAGATAATTGACCAAATAGTGGATGTAACAATACTGGGGGACTACAGGGTAAAACTGAAGATGAATGATAAATGAATATCAAGACCTTCCCAGAGAAGATTAGAAGAATTAGAGATCTGCGGAAGAATTGAGATGATTCAAACCACAAAACTTATGTTGAAAATAGGTAGAATAGTCATTGTGTATGAAATGGTCAGGCTATTTTCCTCGTCTATGTGTTCATTTGTTCACAACATTTCGGCCGTGTACCTGGTTCTAAAATGTGGAATGACTGTTTAGAGCGCTTGCTTGATTGGACTGGACGTGTCACATCCGTTTTTTTGTATATCCTGTATGTCGGGGTTGTGTGTTCATTGTCAATTCTGAGTTGCTTCCCTTATATTCGAAGATCTGGGTTTTTTTCCCCTGAGATGTCCTTTTTGATGAGGGGTTTGCAGATGTTATTGATGTCAATGCTCAGTCAGCTGGGTGGTTCGACTGAACAGAGTATATGTGCTGCTTCCTTCAGACATTGTATTCACCAGAACATTATACGGTTAATTGCCCCTTACCATTACAAAATGGTGACACGTGAGGTCAGCAATTTCTTTGTGACTCTGTGGAGTCTGAATAACCCCTTAAAAACGCTTCTATAACACCAATAATGGACAGGAACATGATAATAACACCAATA
>VCCN01000462.1:3753433-3772993 GCA_006491835.1 Architeuthis dux | reverse complement strand
ATTTTCTCTTTATATTGATTGCTAGAAATGAAGACATTTTAAAAATTTCAAAACAGTTTATCCAGCAAAATTTTACTACAAAACTGTTTCCATTTTCTTGCAAAAAAGTCAATTAAACCATCCCTCTTAGTTTTATGAGTTTTCGGCTTTATTTATCTATTTATTTATTTTTTTCTCTCTTTTGCTTTTTCACTGTGAGATTAACTCTGGCAAAATTGTCAATTTCTTTAACCTGTACTTCAACTGTCTTGAGGTGTTTGGAATTGAGTATCCTAAGCCGGGGCATCGAAAAGTGAAATGAGGATGAGAAAACAGTCTCATCATTGATATCAGCCATGGGAATGGGGGGTGTGGGAGGTGTGGTGAAGAGAAAAGGAAAGACTATAATGATGATATGGAAAAGGAGAAGGGGGAGTGGAGTTAAATGTAGTGATAATGCTCTTGCATCATGATGATAATGATGGTATGGTGAAAAGAAAAGGCAATGAGGATGATGATAATGTGGAAGAAGAGTAGGAGGACTGACATTAGTGATAATGCTCTTGGACTGAATCACTGATGGGGGTGCTGGTCTGGAGGAAGAGGATGCAAGATATAGTGATAATGCTTAGAAGATTAGGAGGAACAGGAAGAGAAAGAGGAGTATGTTTTGATAGTGGTGATAGTGATTGTGGTGGGGGGATAGATGGAGCAGTCAAGTTTACAGACTTCCATATTGTTCTAGAAAATTCTCTATTGAATTGTTCTGCTGCACATGTATCTTTTGCATGCAGTTTGCTTTATCAACTTGTCATGGATAAATATTGAAATGTTGCAATTTTACACTATTGATTCATATTCCATCATGACTTATATTATCAAATATTTTTGGTTACCTTTTTTATCTGCACTATAAAGTTCCCTTGTTTTCTTTGTCTTAGACAAGAGTCTTTTCCTTTTAATTCTAAATAAAAGACTTTCATCTTCAAATAAAAACAGTTTTTGCAACAATTGGTGACCTCAAATGATCATTATCAACAAACATGCCTTTACATATGAAAGAATTTTACTTTTAGGTAATAAACATAGCTACTATTAATAAAGGGTGTATACATTTTTAGGACATCTAACATATTTGATGGCATATGAGATACTCTTTTTCCAACAAAATGACAGGAAAAAAAATCACCCTGTTTTATTATATGTGAAGATGTCAACTATCATTGGTGACCAGTATTTCTTGAAATTTCCCTTCTGAAATAACGAATCTTGTTCTTTTAGCCTGCGTCCTTGATACCATCAAATATAATGTATTTTCCATTTCTTTTTTTCTTTTTGTATGGTGATAAATGCATAGATCATGCAGCATCAAACATTTTCTTATATGCTAACAAAAAGTAATGACATTATTTTAGTGAATAACTAAAGTTGGAAACAAGACTTTCATTTTTCATTTCAAGGATTTAGGAAGGAATTTTTTCCATTATTCCCAAAGGATGCTGATCAGGAAGAAGTAGAATTGTAAATTGGAGTTAATGTTGATCAAAAGGAAGGGATGAAAGAAAAGGCAATGATGAATAGTAAAAGGCATGGACCTGGTGGTGATAATGATGGGAGATAATGATAGAGAATAGGGATGGAATCATAGGCGTCCGCAGCCACTTTTCCAGGGGACTGCAAAAGGATATATTTCCAGGGGAGGGGGGCACAAAGGATATATTTGGTGACGGTTAACTCTTTATTTCCGATTGCACTATTATTAAGGTGATCAGGTCAAAATTTGACATGGGTTGTAGGACCCCAATTAAAGCATTTTCTGAAAGAGCATTTGGCTGAGGTGCAGAAAACCTTTTATTTTTTTCTTAATAGCCCAAAGAAATCAAGGTTTCGAAATTGGGAAGTAATTTTAGAATTTTAATTTTGTTGTTTGTATAGGAGGAAAGGGGTATAAAAATAGTGCAAGAAGTAGTGGTCAATATATATCCATGCAGTGTGTACATAATACGCATAGCTATAATGTCAAATAACACTACCACCAAGCCAAAATCTGCTGTACCAGATAAAGGTTTGAATCGTTTTTGGTCAAATAAGGGTCAGGGAATCTGAATATTGCTACTTCTTCCATGTAAGAATTGCCCATCTGCTTGAATTATGAAAATTGGATAAAAACTGTTCTAATATCTCATCTAGATGCAATACTTACAAGAAGTAGCAATGAACATAAAGCTGGAAGCAAGTTCTTGAAGTTGAAATCGGCTATGTTTGGAGTATATTGCTCTGCACTTATATAATCAGAGAGATAAGCTCAACAACAATAAAATGCAGTTCATAAACAAAATCATAGATAAGTTTGGTGAAGATCCAAGAAGAATCCAGTTTCTTTTTGATGATTAGCTGCTCTCAACTTGTAGTCTACAAATTGTCTGCATGTGACAATGATTTTGTTCTTTGTTTAGTATAGTAATGAAAATAATTTACAAATTCTGGAATCTTTATTCTTCACAGATGTCTTTTTGTGTAGATTACTTATATTACTTTATTATTGTAAATGAGCAAATTAAATGAGTTGTAGTAATTTTCCAAGGGGGTGCAAATGTAATCCCTAGCACTTCCTTACTCATGACAATAATGAGTTAAGGAAGTGCTAGGGATGGAATTATCAGTTTACTTCTTTTGTGGACTTGCAAATCCTTCTTTACTCTTTATCTTTACCTTCGTTCTCCCATTCACCAAATCCAATGTTGTTTAACTCCAGAGACTATAAAATAAACCTCAAGGAATTATCATGACAATAATATAGATATTTACCTTGGTTCAATGATTGGATGTCAGTATTTTGGATAAAGTTTTAGTTTTATTATTGCATATATTTTATTATTAATTTTAACTACTTTAACTAACAAGTCCGGCTGCTGCAGGGTCAAACTCCACTCCAACTTCTATTCTGACTGAAGATGATTACTGTAACTTTTGTATTGTATATATAATAAATAAATTTGTAAATATATAAGATGTGTCTGTTTAGCTCAGTTGATAAGATAGCCGCCTAGCAATCACTTGATCGTGATTTCAAATCACAGTAGGGAAATGTTCATTTTATATATTGGTTTGGTTTAATTTGACGTCATAGACAAACAGTGAAGAGTTTCCTCCTCTGAATGAGGTGAGGATTGTTCTTGTTACAGGGCGAAAAATGAAGTCAACTCCAATGGACTGGATTTTGACAATAAAAAATGTGTAATAATGAAAATACCTCATCTGAGAAATGCCAAACATCTTAAGTGTATTACAACAAATTTAACATGTTAGAATATTAATAAAAAGCAACAAAAAATGAATAAACTCATCAAAATTAATAATAAAATCTGTGTAATAATGAAAATACTTCAGTTGAGTATTAAAATAAAAGAAGGAAAGTTTTATTATCTCCTTTATTTAATATTTTCTCTTGTCAAATTTCACTTATTACTTCCCCCCTCTCATCAAATCAGGCCTGGCATAGACTTTGTGTAACGCTCTGTTTCTAAGGAAATAAAAAAAACAGATCCCCCTAAACACTTGACTCAATACTAAATTATTTTCCTTATAAAAAAGATGCAGAAGAGATTTAACTCTTCACATCTAATTACCCTCTGCTCTTGACTGTGATTGGTCAGATGATGATGACATCAATATGTATGGAATTCTAATGAAGCAGAACTTTTCTTTTTGTTAGGGCAAAATCCATAATGTTTTTAATTTGCTCTGTCAACTCTCTTTTCTTTCTCTCTACCACCACATCTACTGCTTTTGCTTCATGCTCTTGTATCTGGCACAAAAGTTATGGCAGCATCAAACAATTATATATATATACTAGCTGGGGTACTTGGCATTGCTGGTGGGAGGGGGACTTAAAATATAAGAACACAGGAAAGCAAATGATATTTTATAGAGATTTCATAAAATTAAATCAGGGGGTTGCATTTGTATGCACCTCCCGACTGGTTTGTCTCGCACACACTCCCAAGCAGACTGGGAGCACCCCCAGGCAGACCCACATAGACCCTTCTAAAAACTAAAAAAATTAATTTTTCTTAAAACTGAGAATTCATGAACTCACTTTCAGCATTAGTAGTTCACACAATGTTTACGTGATGGTAGGGGGAGTTTGTTGTATTTCCCACTGTTCCCAGTGGTCAGTGTATCAGTTAAAGTAAAAAGCTAGAATTTTGAATGCTGATTTTCAAGATAGGTAGGCCGGCAGACAGACCCTTGGAATATTAGTGCAACACAATCGTTCTACTCGCATTACCTTCCATTTGATTGTGTGTCAGATTAAGCTAAGCTTAATAAATACCAAGTGTTTGTTAATTACAACTTTGTCAAGGGAGATAACCTTTTATATTTAACCCTTTCTGTGGTAACGTAGCAGATATGCTATAAATAGAACATAAGATAAGCAAACTTCCAACATGTTGGAAATATGACTGTATTTATTACTAGGGCTGGGTTTTAAAAAATCGATTTAATTGATTTGAATCCATTGTGGACTATCACAGGAAATGAGCCCGTGAAAAAACTTTGGACAGACATTTTATATGTAGTAAACATTATTATATCCACATTCCAATATTTGTTATTTTACACCCTAATGCGCCAATGTATCATATCTGCTACAAATAAGTTCTTTTAGGGGGGAAACAAATATTCTTTCCTCAACTAGCTTAATTGATGTCCATTCATCCAGTTTTTCATGAAAAATATATTTTTTAACAAAAACCCAATATTTGTCACAGAAAATATTAAGATTAAAAACAATGCAATTTAGGTAATTATAATATTTATTACTAATACAACTGATTCCACTTGCACATTTTTTGTTGTTGTGTAAGTCTAAAGACCCAAGATATTTACTAAGCTTAGCTTAATAGGGGACAAGGCCAAATAGAGGTGAATAGGAGATAGGGAGATTGTGTTGCACTGATCTTCCTAACAAGTAAGCCTTGCAACTCTTGAAAAATCAACATTTAAAATTCTGTAATTTAACCTGGGCTCAAGCACCAACCAGTGGGAAATATGCAACTATCTCAACCATAAGGCAGACCTCAAATTCCCTAATATTACATATAAGAATGGTAAACAAGTGGAACAGCCTACCTCAATTTTGCTAAACAGCATTTACCATAAAAATAGCTTCAAATATTCCCCACTGAAATGCATGTTTGGTAAACTGGTTTCACTTTTTAACGTTGAGATTATAATAGAACTAGCTGCTTATGCAACCCATGAAATCATATGTAGGATTTATTGAACAAATATGTAAAAAGTTTCATTCACTGTAATGATTACATTACATAATGATTACAAAGCAAATACTAAAAAAACATATTGGAAGTAAATGGATATTAAAATTTCCATGGTACATTTTGTATGTGAGCTGATACAAGAAACAGTGTTTGGCCAAAAAGTTCATTCTGTTTTTGTCATTAAATGGCATTAGAAGCATTAATTTTAACTAACTTCATTCAAAAAGATGGCTTTTGATTATATTGTGACAAGAGAACTGGCAGATCTTGGAGAAAATGATATGATATTTACTAAGCTTAACTTCATATAGCACTAGGTCAAATAGTTGGGAAATGAGAGAAGGAAGATTATGTTATGGCAATCTTCCAAGTCAGGTAGGCCTAACTGCCTTGAAAATCAGCATTTGAAATCCTGGCTTTAATCTGGGATTGAACACTGACTTCTAGTACAAGTGGAAAATATGTAACTATTTCAGCTATGATGTGTTATTCATATGATTCTTCAAGTGTTTTTATCGGTATTTCAATGTTTATTCACATCATCCTTAGAACATTACTACTATAAAGCGAATCACATTTCTTGTTTGTTAATAAAATATTGATTTGCTACAATATTGATTAGATTTAGTTACTTTTGTAACTATTGTTAATTTTTGTAGTTAATTGAGATCATGGTAATTAAAATTTAAATGATTCTCTCCAAAGTACACTATTTGTGATTGGGTCAGATGCTGTCTAGTGTAGGTACATCACTCTCTCACACATGATCTCTCTTTTCTTAAAAAAGATATGCAGTATAGAATGAGGTAAGAGGAAACTGCTGGGAGAATTTTTCATAGGAAATGGATAATGGTATTTCTACAGAGAAAACTGTGGCAAATATTACTTAATTTGTAACCGGATAAAGAGAATCAGTCTTTGAATCAGCCAAAGTATTGCTGGCATTGTAGGCTAAAAGAATTTTAATTATATTAGGTCCAGGCTGTGTGTGTGTCTGTTCCACTCTCCATCTTCTTCCACTCCCTGCATGCAATGAATCGTACTTTACTGAATTGTCATAGAATTTCAGATTTGGAACAATTTCTAGGCTTGTGACTCATCTGAGTCTAACAAACAGACACTCTGCCGCACTGGGGTTGGTTACTCAGATTATTGGTACAGCAAATTATCTCTTATTAGTTTTTAAGTGTGATACCAATGCTCACTTTAAGGTCTGAGTCTTACACAGCATCACCTTCATTCTCTCATTCAAGTGATACGATATCTGGCAATAGAAAGGGTTGGTTTCATGCCTCTCTCAAGAGTAGTAGTGTTAAATTATCACTAGTATTTGAACTTGGTTCACCAATTCTGTCTTCAGAGTGAACAAATCATGCCAAGTTATATCTCTGGATATAGTCAACCATTTTTGGGTGAATTTTATACAAGTGATAGTTGTGCTTCATTTAACATCAATTATGTTCCTGAAGATCTTGAATGTTTACTTTTGATTATCAGGTGAGCCACATTCATTATGTAATGTTGATTGTTTAAATAATTCTACAATTTTATTGATATTAACTTAATATGCAAAGCCAAATGACAGGGGGATGGACTTACAAAGATTATGTTGCACTAAACTTCTAAGTGAGGAACACATATCTGCCTTGAAAATCAGCATGCTAATTTTGGGCTTTAACCTTAGCTTGAATACCCACCCTTAGCACTAATAGGGAATACATAACTACCTCAGCCACAAGATATTTATTAAGCTAAACATAGTCTGATATAAACAGAAATAAAAAGATTGTGTTGTGCCAATTTTCCAAGTGGAGAGAGAGCCTGCTATAAGAGTCAGCTTTTGAAATCCTGGTTTTTACTTGGGCCCAAAAAACCAAACATTAGTGCTAGCAGGAAATATGCAACTATTACAGCCACAAAGCACACTCAAGATACTTATTAAGCTTAGCTTAGTCCAAAACAAAGGGAAATAAGGGGATAAGATGATTACAGTGTGCTAAGAGGGAAGAGCCTAGTTGCCTGCCTTGAGAATTAACATTTGAAATCCTGGCTTTTACCCAGGCTTTTGAAAACTGACTGCAGTCTGTGGGACCCCCACCTTTGATTCAATTATTTTTTTTCATTAGAAATAAATGAAATTGCTTTTTCTGCCTATGTTTTGAGGATAATATGAATAAACATTGAAATATTAACAAGATCACCATAATATTGTTAATCAAATATTGATTTTCTATAAGCATGTTTTCCATTTACCTTCATCCTTATGTACAGTAGTGGCCAAAAGTGATGTCAAAGAGGATATTTGCCCAAATTTAGCATTTAATTAATTAAACCATCAAAATATGAGGAGTATATTATATTTGGAAGAATAAAAACACTAAACTCAGTTAAGGTAATTAACCCACAAAATTATTTGGCAAAAAAGGCAATCTAAGAGTATCATGGAGTCTGGGTTTTATTCTTGTGGCAAGATAGAAACCTCCTCCCCCTTCTCAGGTTAGCTAGGATTTTACAAGCCAGCAAGACAAATAGTTTTTCGTTTTGGTCTGATTAAATATTTAACTCAGAGGTCATCCTGCTTCAACTCCTACCAAACCTCCAGGAATTGTAATAATCTGGAAAGTTGACACCAGATAAGCCAAACAATTTTGGAGCTTCACATTTGTACAGAACACTGGATAGCACAACAGACAGAGAAATCAAAACATAGAAGAGGTGTATTAAACAGAAATACTAAAACATCTCTTAGGAAAATAGAAAAAAATGAATAGTTCTAAGGCATTCAGTTAAATATTAACAAAGCCAATGGTAACTAGAAAGCACTCAGGTAGCATATAGCTCTGTCAACACCATTGATTGAAAATCAGTTAGAATGCAGGGGAGGTAACTGTTAAAAAAATCCTGGATCCACCTGCAAGTTTAATCAATTCTTCCTTAGCCCATGGCCCACCCTTCCACAAAATGTCATTGAAATTCATTTTGGAGATATTGTATGGACAAACATGAATGAATACATAAATGTATGAAAGAAAAGAAAAAGAAAAGAAAGAAAAAATAAATGTTTTAAAAAAAAAAAAAAATCTCAGGAGAAAATTCCTAGAACCACCCTAAAACTTAACCAATTCTTCCTTACCCCATGGTCTACCCTTCCAGAAAATTTCATTGAAATTCAATGAGAACTTTGAGAGATATTTTATGGACATATAGCCACAATGCAGAGGAGGTAACTGTAAAAGAATTCCTGGATCCACCCCATAATTTAATCACTTCTGTAGCCCATTGCCCACCCAAATGTTAACAAAATTAAGAACTTTTGGAGATATTGTGTGGACAGACAGACACAGGTAAATACATATACCTCTGCCAATGAAGTTGCAAGAGGTATATGTAAATAAAGAAGTAAAACTCTCCCAGACTCATTCTTCAAATAACTGGCCTTTATTCCCAAAGAAGAATAAAGCTAAAATCAGTGTGCAACCTTCCTTTTCAGTGTACCAATTTTTGTTGAGTTTATTTCAAGTAAAATCAATACGTTGCTTATTCTTGTAGTGGAATACCAATATCCTCATTTTTATTGTTTTTTTAATGAAATGTTGCATCAAAAATACACTGATCAGGATAAAACTCTGAATAATTTCTAGAATGACAATAGCATTACAAATGTTAGGATTTTGTAAAGAGGAATCATCAAGATCTTGCAAGTTTCTGTAGAACAGTTCACCCACTTTTAAATCATAAAATATTTGTCAATAATCTCTGATCTTCCTTGGAGAAGGCAGAATTGTAAATCTGCTAGATTTTTTTTTGTTAGAAGCAAAAGCCATGCATTTTTGGAAAGCTTAGAGTATGTACTTTCAAAAAAATGTGTGCAATTTTTTTGTTCATATTTGGACAGCTAATTTTACAAAATTTTTATCTTAGTCCGGTTCCGATTTGGGATAAACTATGCAGGTCAAAGCATTTTAGAGTAGAATTTGTCATCCAATTGAAATAATATTAATTCAAGGCGGCTGATTACAAATCTGCTGTATGACATTCAAGATTTTCTGTTGTTATTACAAGAGAGCTCATTCAAAATCAGAGCCCAAATTGATTTTTGTGTTAAATTGTATGCCAGTGATAGCGTAACTCAGTAACCACACAACATATCCCCATCCCTGCATAGTTTATCCCAAATTGAAACCAGACTAAGATAAAATTTTGTAAAATCAGCTGTCCAAATCTGAAAATAAAAACAAACAAAAAAACATTTTTTTAAGCTTTCCAAAAAAAGCTTTAGCTTCAAACAAACAGACAAAAACAAAAAATCAAATAAAATCAAGCCGGTCTTAATTTTGTGACAATTCAGCCTAAGGGCCAGTCACTTGGAAGAGTGACAAAAGAAGGTCACCTAAGATTAAAAATGTATTTCGTATTTTTTTTTTTTTTTAACTCAAAAATGGAAGGAAAAAAAGACTATTCAATACAAGACATTTTTAAAAGTTTATTTATTAAAAAGTAATTACAAGCCAAGTTCATCCTCAACAAATTCTTCTTGTAATCTTTGAAGCATTTTTAACCCATGAAGGTTATATCCACTGGTGTCCTGGAAAAGAGAAGAAAAACATGAACAAAAATGGACAGTGTGTAGATGATATTAACCACACTATGAGATGAAATGAGGCTTTAAGGTGTCTTTTAAAACTACTGGTGAGGATCGCCCTCACTCGATCATACGAGTATGGAGGCTCCTAGGAGAGCACAGTGTCATGTACTTGAAAAAGGGCCGGGTGCACAGTCCAGTCCTAGCTTGGCAAGGTGTTCTGTTAATTGGTGGCAGAGCATAGGCTAACACGGCCGCGGAACAATCTTGTTGCTGGCCCCTGGTATTCTCAGACAGTTACCCATCTGGGTAATGACGACGTCGCTTAACTTCGGTGATCGTATAAGAACCGGTGTATCCAACATGATTTGGCCATATTTTTAAAATTACTGAACTATTATCATTACTATTAAACTATTGTTCTGTTATGGAAGTCATTGACTCACCTATCCACAACACACTTTATTAATGTGAAGTCTATTGGTCAGCTACTGAATTCTGGTCACAGTCAATGACTCCCACTTTCTCTTTATCTAAAATCTTTGACTCTCGCCCAGTAGGTTACAGGAAGTAAGTTTCTTGACATTGTGCCTTCTTGGGAGTATACTGATTTTATGACCAGGAAAATGGAGATGCTAAGTCTCTTAGTCTTTATGACTCCCAGATTGATGAAATTTCTTCAGAATTAGTCATCATTTTCTTATTTAAAGAATGCATGTTCTAATTTCTTCAGACATACTTCAAACTTCCTCACTATTGTTTGCTTACTCACACATTAACTGAAACCTGCAGTGAGAGTCCTATTATAATAATAATTGATATACCAGCTGGAAATCAGTTTGCTAATCACCGCTACCAAAGGTTTAGTTTAGTCATGTGTTCACACATTTATATGTATCTATCTATCTATCTATCCGGACTTTGCCCAGCCCTAACTGTTCATAGTAGAAACTTGAAATTTTGTACACACACTCCCCTCAATGAGTACGGAAAATGCTTTTGTTTTTTGAAAATTCCCCTCCAAAATAGGGTTTTAGTGGGGAGTTCAATTTTCAATGTAAGACCATGCTAAATTGGTCACTAGTTTGTGTCCGCTTGTTTTTTGAAAATTCAGATATTTTTAGCGACCACAGCCCAATTATTTAATTGATCACCACCAACAAAGCATATATGGGTGGTGGTGATTCATAATTTGCCTTGGAATGCTAGTTCTTGTTAAGTTTTAAAATCATTTTCCCATTATTTCCTGATCTTGGCCCTAAAATATTGACAGCACAACTAGAAATTGCAACATAAACATCATCTCACATACAGAATTTAGGTGGTATGTGTGGTGTTATAGAATTGTGGGCCGTATTTCAACAATGGCCAAAACTGAGGTACAGGTGGTACCTCTCTAATCTGGCACTCCATGGTCCGGCATGTTTTGAATCTGCTGCCATTAGTTTGTGGATTTGCCACTAGAGTTTTTTTTATTGCATTTCAAACCGCGGTTTGAACCATAATTTAGTGGTTTATGAACCGACTCATTAAATTGAATGTGTAAAAACCTAACTGTGGTTTGAAATTGAATCAAAGAACTCTAAATTCAACAAATTTTGATGTTTAATTTAGCATAAAATTAGACATGTTTACATTAAATGTTTACTGAATCTTATAAATTATTTTTAATACAACCAATTAAAAAGAATAAGCAAACACAAATAATTTTCATTTATTATAATATGATTTATATTATATAAATTATATTAACTCTTTAAGCGCCTTCATCGCTGAATTACGACCCCTCCCCCTCACATACTCAGTCAACAGATGATATATATACAAAAATATGGCTAGAAATCTGCTGTGCATATGACCAATAGGTAGCACACATGTATTGGCATAATTCTGAAGTAAAATACTGTGTTGGTTCTATTCAGATTCTCGTAATTTTGAAGTAAAAATTGCAGGGTTTTTTGTAGAAAATTGTACTAAAAATTCTAAAATCCAAGATGGGCACCACCTGATGACATATGAAAATTAGGCAATATTTTTTTCCAACATAAAACTTGTGCCATACTGATCATTTCATTTCTGTATAGCAATCTTCTATCACAAAGCATTCTCCCTCTATAGCACTTAAAAAACACAAAGTCAAATTTACGAAATTGTCCTCAAAAACTTGGCGCTTAAAGGGTTAAGAATATATATTTCTATTTTCCACATTATTAGCACAATTTCTGTTTTCTGTGATTGGGCAATGGCCAGCTTACTGGATTAAAGAGAAACAACTGTATCAAATTAATCAGTCTTTTATGGGATTTTAATTGTCATTTCATTCCTAATACAAAAGTCTTTGTTAATATCTTAAATTTATAATCCTAGTTATAAGTGGAAAAATATAGTTCCATGCATTTGAACAATTACATTGAACATTTTATTTTAGGGTGAAAAATAAAGTATACAATTTGTATATACAAGCACACAATCATATTTACACAATATCTACAGCCTTAAACCTTTTGCAGTGGTGTAATAAACATCATAATTCTTCTTAAAATCATTTACATCTGTTGATAGGACTACATATTCCGGTAATCTATTCCAAAGTCCTACCACTATTGCTAAAAAAGAATTTCCTGATATTCATCTACTACTATTTGCTTCTACCGTATATGTGTGGCCTCTCAATCCCTTGTACCCCACTTCTAGTAAAAAATGCATCAGGGTTTACTACTTCTAAACCATGCATAATCTTGAACATTTCTATTAAGTCTCCCTGGTCTCTCCTATTTTCTAACAATGTTAATCCTAATACTTTTAGCCTATCCTCATACTTTTTAATTCTGATACTAGCTTAGTTGCTTGTCTCTAGACTTTTTCTAAAAGATTTTTATCTTTTGTGAGAATCAAATTCACTATTCATGGGTTGTGAGATGAGCATACTAACCAACTACAGTACAATTACCCATAACCCACTACCAATTTATTAGGACAAAATAAATCCATTGTTTAGCAAGTCTGGAATTTAGGTTGGGATTTTTACATTGAATTAGAGATTTTTAAAAAAAAAGAAAAAAAAAAAAAAAGAAGAAGAATATTGTAGCTTGACAAGTTCAAAATTCTAAGAATTTAACTGAGATTTTGTTTTGTTAAACTTCTTTGTTGTGACCTGAATACAAGCATAAACAGGAACACATAGACAGGCATGCACAAATTGGGCTGGAATCGATCTCAACACAAGACGAACACTATACGTGAAAGATACACACATTTCCCCACAGACAGGAATTCATGTACAAGTTGCCCTCTTACCAGAATCAAGATAAAGTGAATCTTTCTTACCAAAAGTTGTGTGACATTCGACTGTACAGATTTGTTGAGTTGGATCATCAATGAAAGAATAGATTTATCATTTGCAATTTGATTGTGATGGATTCTGAAAAAAAATTTAAAAAATAAAATAAAAAATAAAATAAAAAATAAAACAATCAAAAGTTGATTGCTTTCTGAAGTTCTGAGATTAATTGTTTTCATTATTTCATAGTTTTTTCTGGACTATCTTTGTTGTTTCTAGCACAATATTTTGGCCTATATATTCTTTAGTCTTCCTCAGGTGGATGCTGTAGTTGGTCTTTGTAATTTGCTTCATACTTATTTCTTCAATTAGAGCACCACAGTCAAACAGAATTACAGAACTGAGAATCAAGGTGTAGTGTTAATGTGAGAACAGATGAGATTGGAATTTGTTCTCTTATTGACCCTTGTTGTATTTTCTTAAAATATTCTCTTGTCAAAAATATAATTGTTAATTTTGTTATAATGAAGAAATTTTAGGATTTGTATCTGGGCCTTTTCTTCTTCCGTTGGAGTGTCCACTCCCTCATCTTGCTTTTGTCATATTTTGGTCCGAGTTTTCTTTTACGTCTTTGCTTCAACGTTCACAAAATGTGGGGGGTATTTGTCACTTTCTTCTTTCTCTATTTTCTCATGGATTTCTTGCAGGTCTCTGTTTGATATCCAGTTTCTTTTCGAAATTTGTTTGGCTTGGTTAGCCAGTCGCTGGTTATTATGCTTCTATTGTGGTCTTTTTACATATTCTAAGCATGCGTTGTCTGTAGCCTCTAATAGATGGTTTACTTTTTAGGTAACCATAGATTAATTTGTTATCCTGTTTCTTCCATTTTTTTCTTACTTTGGCCAACTGTTGCTCAGAAAATGACTGTCCATCCAGAAGGATTGAATTATGGCCAGCAGTTGTGGGATGATGACCAGGCCCCTCCTGGAGATCATCAAGGGAACACCTGCCGGTTATGATACAAAAAGCTCGAATTTGTGCCCCATGTTCTTTGGTCATATTATTTTGTATATCCATGATTGAATAATGGTGCTGTAAGGTCACCCCAAGCCTACATTGGCCAACGACTGTGTCCCTCCTGTAGGCCATCAAGCGGAACAAAAGCCAGGATTGTGGCCAGCAGTTGCAGGATGACAACCAGGTCTCTCCTGGAGGCCCCCTATTTTGAAGAACCAAAATCATGATGGGATACATTTATCCCAGGACAGATGGAAAACACAAAATTTGTCTACACATCTTTCTTGTTCAGTTATGTAATGTGAACTGATTTCTGCCTGGGTTTCAGACAATAACAACGTCATTGTCTGCAATTGTAAAAGCTGGGAAAATCTCATTAATTTTTTGGGACACATAGGTCTCAGTAGATTCCTAAAAGAGATCTGTGGGACGTATATCCCAGCAGCAAAAATGATATATGTCCCAGGAGTCTGAAAAAGATTAAGAATGAGGCATGCTTACCTGAGGAGAAAGAGGATGGCATCAATGGCTCTGACTGTGCTCCAATTTGATTGGATAAAAGTCTGTAGCAGTTTCAATAAAATAATGGCTTGGTCATAAGGAAGGCCAAACAACGTTCCTTCCATTTCACTGAAAATATAAAAAGAGGTTTTGAAGGCATGTTGGAATGTATTCTCTTAATATTAAATACAAGAAAAAGATCCAAAATTAAGTAAACAAACAATTACTCCTAATAATAATGGTGATTATACACTGGAAGCAGGGCTCCAGACTAACTGTTTTCACTACTGCCCTAGAACTGCCCCGGAACTGTAAACTGTACTGAAAAACAATTTTAACTGACTCGAAGGAAATGTAAACCGTCCCAAAATCAAAATGTTGTATCTTTACTTTGTTATTATCATCAATAGTTGTTAGTAGCATAAATGTTGAGGAAATAAATAATTGTCAAACTCCAGTCCAAACCTGGAGTCGACTTTGTTTTTCTACCATAACAAAACAACATGAACAATCCTCACCAAATTTTGAAAAAAACTTTTTTTTTTTTAGTTTAGTTTAAAAAAAAAAAAAAAAAAAAAAAAAAAAAAAATCACTTCTGTCCCGGCGTTGTCACGGAAAGATAGTTGTTCGTCCCAAACATGTTTTTACCATGCCTGGGACAATGAGAAAACATTAATTTTGAGCCCTGGAAGTGAGGTGGGGGATGATGATTGTGACAAAAGTAGAAATATAGACTTTTCATGAAGAGAAACAGTGAAGACGTTTTTCAAAGCTTCAAATATCAGTTTTTCTGTTTTTCAAGCAAAATATTTACACCATAAAAATATCTGTATCACAGTTAAATTCAAATTCTACACGATCATATCAACTTGAAGGCACCTCTTCTTTGTATTACAACAATTCCCAAATGTCAAAATATCCTTTCTGTAATTTGACTGCAACCTGATTGGAGGAATTCACTTGGTTCAGAAAATATGGCCAGTGAGTTTTGACTTGACCTGGTTGTCAGAATTATGCAATAGAGTTTTAGTTTTAGCAAAAAGTTCTTCATTAGAAACAAAATTAACAAGTATACAGGGGAGGCCAAAAGTCTGGATCCATAGGAAAATATATATTATTATATGGTGGAGTAGAAACACCTGACAGTTTTAAAAATGTTGTTCCCTTGGTTACAAGTTGAGTTAACTGATGGCATTTTGATGATCTAACAGTACACTTGGAGTTTAGTCAGCGTGGATTGTTGGTTGGTACAGCAGTGTCTTATGCTGTAGATACGTTCATCAAAACAAACTCTGTAACAGCCACACAACGAACGTTTAGGGAACACTGTTTTACTGTGTCAATCACTGTTTTGATAAACATTTCTACTGCATAACACGCTGCTGCACCAACCAACAGTGTATTGTTAGATTATCATAAAGCCATCAGTTAATTCAAGCTGTAACGAAAGGAACAACATTTTAAAAAGTGTCAGGTTGTTTCTGCTCCACCATATAATAATAAATATGATCCAGACTTTTGGCCCTCCTTGTATATTTGACAAGGAAATATTAAAAACAAAAAAAGCCTGTAGTATATTAGAAATGAATATGAAATTATTTTTTGAGTTGGTAAGGCTTGTTCTTAGCAACTAGTAATTAACCCTTTATGGGGCAAGTGACTATATATGATCACCTGAGGACCCATAAGCCACATGCAAATATTGTAGCCACAAAGACAACATAATCTGCATCAATGTGGTCTGAAAGCTATGCAAAGTACATTTGTGCTTGAACAAAGACAGAAACTGTTTTGAGGCATACCAGACGCCATTAAATTAGCCTGTTTTTGGCCTGCAAAATAACATTTTAAAATCAACTGGGGTGGGGGTGGGGGGTATTTTTTTTCTCAATATCAATTTTTTTGTATCTATTTATTTTATTGAATGTTATTCTTTAATTCTATGTTTTATTTAACTTTAATTTTTTTATATTTTCCATTTTTGGTCACAGCATCATATATGATTACTTCATCAGAGGGGGTTTAGCCCCCATAAACAAAGAATTTCAAAATACTTGCAACTGAAAATATCTTGTAATTAGGTCTAGTTTAACATACAAAAAGGTTGTTTTGATATCTAAAATATTTTTAGCGGTGCTTTATAAAGGGTTAACATAGAACTGATAAGGCTCTATATCATTAAAAATATAATAGGCAGGAGGCAATGGCAAACCATGTAAAGAACAATGAGAATAATTACTTCTAGAAACAAAGGAAGCTGTAGATGATCATAACTGCAAATGTTATCCAAAGCATATACTATCACTAGTTGAATACATAAGGATGATATAGATCCAGATGGAACGCCGAGATTTAATTACCTTTGACGAATTCTGGTGAAAATCTCTTTGACAAGTTTTTCAGAGCTGTCAACATTGTATGCTCTCATCAAAGGATTAGAAGCAGCAGACTGGGCCTAGGAGAAAGAAAAAAAAGTGTTGAAAGGAAAATTGCTTTTAATTTTAAGTAATTATAATCAAATAATTTTTAAACATGAACAGAATTTTTTTAATTTTAATTTTTTAATATTGAGATACAGACAAAATATCCAAATAATTTCTAAAAATTAATGCCCAATGAATGAAACTGGTTCAGATATTGCATATGAGGTCATTAGTTGACACCGATTAATAATTAATGAAATGGTTATGTCACCTGTTCAAGATCTGATGAGTGCTGACTGGTTAAATGGATTATCAAATGATTGCATTTTGTAATTAAGAAAAAAAAAAAAAAAAAAAAAAAAAAAAAAAAAGGAGAAATAAGAATGTACTCTGAGCAAGGATTGAACTTGTACTCTTATCAAGAAAGTGTAATTTGTTTCACTTCTACACTTTCAGCCACACACACAAATTACAGTCTGGCCCAAGGCCCCAATAGTGAGGCACCCAGTGAGGGTCCTACTTACTATATCAGTCTGCAAGACAAGTTTGGTGGAACACAATGGAAAATTGAAGCCATCACTCATTCAAACACTTCCTCCCATCAAAATTGCAGTTTACAAGGCAACTTTACCGTTATAATGAAAATGGGTGTCTGCTATAGAGCAATGCTAGGCAAATTTTTCTCATAGACCAATGTAGTGAGTAGGGTGCCTCTAGACTGCGTTTAGTAAATATCACCAATCACAATGTACATTTTTCTGAGAGAAAGGAATTTGATTTTGCCTTTATAAAAATGAATTTAATATTGACCAATTCCACAAAAAAGATGTTCCGAGAGAATTAAATTAATTTTTAAAAATATTTATGTTTTAACAAAAATGAAAAACACGGTAGCACAAAAAAAACCCCAAAAAAACAGCTAGTTTTGCCTTAGAAATCACTTTAATTAAAAACTTTGGACATTGCATAAGTTGGCCAAATTTTGGCTAGGTATTTTTATTATATACTTAAATCAGGAAAAAAAAGCTACAGACAGTGAAAAACCAAATAAATGAAATAAAACATGTAACATTAAGTAAATCTTGTGCCAATTTTTGTTATTGCTATTTATGGCTTTTAACATGGTCGCTGCTAACTTGGATAGCGCAACAAAATAAGCACATCATCTGCTTGGTGCCGCAAGGCAGAAACTGAATTGTCGTAGCTATGTATATTGCCTTGAATAAAACTGTACAATAGATGCACATGTGTGCCAGAGGGAATATGCAACAAGACACACGTGTGTCAAGTGGCACTGAATGTATTAACCCTTTCTTCCCTGATAACACCTCTAGGCGTGAGCATAAATTTCACTCATGTCCTGATCATACATAGAAGCGTGATCTTGTATTTGCATTATTTCTCGGGCAACAAAACAAAATTACTAAAAAAACACATTTAAATCGTACACAAATTTAAATCATGACAATGCCAATCAATCAATAATAATACCTTTTTAAATTAACTTTTTGCTGGTTTTATTTCACTGGACTTGGAAGTGATACATTGGGAATAATCACTGAGAATTTAGTAAGCATACATTTAATATTAAAAGAGATATAGCAATTTATCTACTGCCCTTTGTATTTTTTTGTTCAGCCACAGGCTGTTAAATTAGTTTAAGGGCACACAGGCACATTGTTAGAGCAGGCAGTCAGGGAAGTAATCAAACATGGTTGTCAGGGAGGAAAGAGTTAATAACTAAATGTAGTCATTTGATATCAATTTGATCAATCAACACTTATCAGATCTAAATTCCTGACAGAACCATTTTATTAATTATTAATCAGTCAGTGTCAATTGATGTTACTTGTTTATGATTTCTAAACCAATTTCATTCATGTGGCATTTTTCTTTGCATATTTTGTCATTATATGAACATTAAAAACATTTTTTTTAAATTGTTTAATTAAAAAAATATTTAAAATGTTTCATTTGGCCACTCTTTACAGTCTTTAATCATGGGGAAGTGAAAAGCACAACAGATGTGTGATGGCTGGTTTTTCAATTTACTAATTTTAACCAAAAGAGAAGATTTATACTTACTCGTTCTTTTGCAGGCTTTTCAGATTCTTCCTTATGAAGTGCAAGTACTTCTATTAATTTGTCAATCTGCCAAAAAGGAAAAATTACAAATTTAATAAACTGTTAGAATATAGAGGAAATGTAAGGCATAGGGCCATGGGATTTGGAGTCCGCTAAAAGTTGGTGGCTTTTTATTCATGTAAATGTTTAAGCGACATATTCACGTTTCACTATAAGAAGTAACTACAGGTGTATGTGTGTATCTGTTCAAAAGTGTGTACTGGGTGACCGAGAGTTGGCTAGTGCGATGGCTAAGGATGGCCAAAGAAGGGCCTGTTGATTGTTAAACTGATTGATTACCAAGGACACCCACTGATAACCACTTGAGAATGATGTCTTGTACCGAATCTCACAGAATCTTTTTTTTTT
>VCCN01000462.1:3713974-3728716 GCA_006491835.1 Architeuthis dux | reverse complement strand
GTTCAAGCTCAGGTAAAATCTTGAATTTCGAAGGCTGATTTTCAAGACAGGTAGCAGTCCCTTCTTAGAAATTGCCACAAGACAACCTTCCTATATCCTCCCCATTTTCCCTGTGTTTAGACAAAGGTAAGCTAAGTAAATATCTAAAAATGCACATTTGAATACATTTTTATCTTTTCTGTTAAATTTCTATTGAACCCTGGATGACTGAAGAAGGACTGTTGTGCTTACCATACACACAAGGCTTCTGCCAGTTGAGTCAATTTTCATGGAGAGGAGTCGTTCTTTGCTTTGTCTCATAACTGAGCCGATTTTGAAGCATTCAATTGGGCACATCTGAAACAATAAAAGAAATATTTTACATTTGATCTGAGCATTTTAGTCAGGTGAAAAGATGTTAAATTAAAAAAAAAGAAGAAATATATAAAATCCCAAAACAAAAGTAGACAACTTCCAATCTCGAATTGTCCTTAGCTTGATACTGTTTGAGGGTTTTTGACATTTTTATGTTGTAGTACCACACAATGGGAGAAATCTGTGGAAGTGTCCCAAGAAGAATTGGAAATAAAAAAAATTAAAAAAAAACCACACAGGTTAATTTAAACTCTGAAGATAACACAAATATCAAAAAAGAATTAACTTGCTTTCTATATAACAGAAGAAAATAATTTTTATACAAGATTTTTTTCTCCAAATCTTCTTTTTAATGATATAAATTTTATGAAAATTGATTAAACTGTTATTGGTGATTGAATTGTTTTATATTTTTGGCATTGCAGGTTTTGTTATTTCAACCATTATGGATTCTGATCATTCAGGATGGTGCGCTTGGGATTATGACACAAACCCGTAGTATCAATGTGAGAAGAAGTAATATTGGAATCTGGCTTCTGGTTGGCCCCTGTTGTAGTCATAGTCACACAAATTCTACATGCTATAGCTGATGATCATTAAATGGCATGGCATTGCATTGAAACCTGATATAGGGTACCTTAACTACTAAATTATATTTCCTTTTGCATATGGTGATAAAATCAACACTCAGTTTGCTTAGACATTCATTTTTTTGACAAACTCTTATGTGCAACTTATTTCACCTTACAGACTTTTCATCATGGTTATGTGTTCATTATTTTTCTGCATTTCAAGAGGGGGCAGTGTGATCACTTACTTTCGTAACTGCTCTGCTAGGCCTGATTTGTCTCAGATAATGAATTTCTGGTGTTCTTTAAGTCAGAGGGCGGCTGGTTTCTCCCTTATATATTACAATTGCATGGGATGTTATATACACAATATTTAATGTTATATACTTCTGTATAATAATGAAAATGCTCAAATACCCAGGTTTAACCTTAAAAAATGATCAAATACTCTGGTTTTAAAACTTCCATTCAGACTGCAGATGTATATGCTCATGATAGAAGGGAGGCAATTGTGTTCTTCTGTAGTATATAGTCTACACTTTCACAAAATTTCATTGAGAACTTTTGGAGATATTGTGTAGACAGACTTGAACTTTCAGTGATAATATGTGGTGTGGACATATGAATACAACGTAGAGCCAAAAGAGAAGTGGATTCATGCCTTTTTCAAAGACATCAGCGTGAAGTGAATGTAGCCCCACCCAAGATTTAAACTGTTCACCAATTCCATTTACTGTGTAGGTAACTGTTATATCATCTCCCACACATGCACATATATACATAGGAAGGTCTTTTACTTAACAACAACAACTGGCTGATAACATTAAGTGATTGATAGATAGAGGAAGTCCCTTATTGTGATTACTTTAAATAAAGTGTTTGGCACTTTTTGATAACAATAGTTTGATAACATTAACTGTGATTATATTAAGTGACTCCATCTGTATTATTTATCTCACTGGGTACTCCATGATTGCACCCTTTTATCACACTAAGCAAAGATTACTACAAATGGTTTTATGAAGTTTATTGTCCAATCAGTCTTTTGAGGTAAAACTTACCATGTCTTTCTTTTCCTCAATGTCATCTTCCTCTGGCACAGGTTGTGACATATCCAGACGAAGTTTCTTTGCCTGATTCTCATCCACATCCTAAGAGAAATTTGTAATAAATATATTAAACTGGAAAGAATTGTATAATTAATCAAAAACCTAATTTTTCTGATTCTTTGAGAGTTTTAAAATTCAGAAAACACAACATTATCTGAAGAAATCAGAGACAATGAAGTCATTAAAAATGTTTTCCTTTTTGGAGAGCAGAGGAGGGGAGGGGAGCAGGTAAAAATCCCAGATAACTCACTGTAAATATTACCTACTTTAAATTAAATGTTTCAACTACACATCCCCTATGCCATTCCAGACACTTTATATTTAATTCTTTTAATGGCTGTAAACTAAGAGAAAGTTGTTTTTGTGATCTTTAATAAACCACCATTTCCATGCAGGATTGCACGTGTGTTTTGATATTTTATAAAAATGTTAAGGTTAGGAATCTGGAACATATAAGGCAGCCTTTATCAATCTGTTTAGACTGGAGGAACCCTTGAAATAACTTTTGTATTTCAAGAAACCCCTGCATAAAAATATTATATGTATAGCTAACGACACATCAGTGTACTCAAATATTTATAGATAGTTCTCTGTATATTTGTTCCATTTTTACTACTAGCATTGTACCCATAAAAAATGATGGAATTATTTACATATGGATTGGCACTTCTGCCTAGAATAAGAGTGTGGTATTTGTGTGCTCATTGAAAAGTGTTACACACACACACACATATATATATATTAGACACACACATACAAGTATCCCTTATTTAATGGGGTTTTGTTCAACGCAAGTTTCCGTTAAATTAATTGCAATATCCCTTAATGTACACAGTAAAGATTTTGATTAACATGGTTTCAAAATTGTAACGTAAGCAATGCTGTTTTTATCGAAGTTATCTCCCTCCAATAGTTTACTTAAAAAAGGTGTTTTTTTTTATAGAAATTGTATCAATAACAAAAAATGAAGTCATGATGTCTCACTTTACAAATGAAACGTCTGTTTAGCAATGACTAATAATTTACAATAATAATCTTAATAAAAGAAAATATGTGATGAACTCGCTAAACTAACTGAGTAGTTAAAAAAAAGAACAGGCTTAGAAATCAAGTGTGGGAACAAACAGTATGAAAGTTGACAGAGCCCAGGGATTTTAAGTGAAAAGGACGTGTTTTTTTTGGTCTCCCATGAAAATCATACACCCAAAGACTCCCAGTAAGTGTTCAACTGAATTCTGCTTCCTTTGTCATAGAAGGACTGTTAAAAACAAACCTTGTTAAGAACACATTTTTCCAAAGTTTGTCAACACAATGTACATGTATACTTTTGTGACTGAAAGAAACAAAATATGAAGTGGACAATATCACATTCACAGCAAGCAAGGGGTGGTTTGAAAACTTTAAATCTAGAGCAATTACAAAATTTTCTTTTTTAAATTGCAAATGAAACTAAATAAACATCAGTTATCCATTTCATGCTACAAGGAAATCTACAATGCATTCGAGTTCCAATTGTTCGACTCACAATCTCATTTTCGGTTCTTAACTGTATTGTAAGTTGGGACAATCTGTATTTTAAGTTGCTAATAATTGATCATGGATCAATTGTAATTTTTACCATTGATTGTTGTATTTAATTAACGTGGTAAAATCTAAAGATTAACTGATCACGTTATTCAAGGGAACCCTGTATATACATGGATACACACTGCATTTTATATATGTGGATTATTTTTATTATACTAGTTTTTCTCTATCTTATTGTTTCTCTTTGTTACGACACACTGGAGTGATACTCTTTGTCTGCTAAAGTAAACAGTGCGAAATCAGAAATAAAGTAGCTTCCAACAAGACTTGAACTTGCATCCCACACACCTCAAGAGTGTCTTTCATGAATGCTGTCTTAACCACTTTGGCCATGAAAGCTTGGTGATTAAGTAGGGAACAAATCTGTAGTCAATCTGCCATGCCTCTTTAATTCTCTATACTAGAGCTTTCTAAACTTTTTGAATTGGTAGCACACTTTTTAAAAATGAAATTATTTGCAACACAATACTTAATTTTTTTTTTAGCCAAGCCAAAGAGATAATGTTATCCCAGCAGTTCAAAAGTATCTTTCGAAAGATACAGTAAGTGCAAAAACTTTATTTTAACATACTCATAGACCTTCAAGATCGAGAGATTTCGGATTTTTGCACATAACTTTTTCAATGTTTGATCTTGTTTCAATATCTTTTTGATTTTTGTAATTTTTAATCTTTGGACTAAATTCTGTAAATTTTGAAGCATACAATATTATACTTAATTCGCGACACACCTAGAGATTATCAGCAACACACTAAAGTGCTGCGACATACAGTTTGGAAAGCTCTGCTCTATACAATCTTTGCTTTACTACCTAGTAATAGTTATTTTTTTCGATGAAGCATTTTCACTATTATTTCTTTAATTAGTAGTTTTACTCCATATTATTGCTGCTTTTTATCACAGCACTCTGGGTTGATATATTCTTCAGCTGCTAGAGCAAGTGGTATGGAATCAGAAATAAAGAAGTTGCATCTGTACTCACACCCCACACCTTGGGTGTCTATCTTTCGTGGATGTTGCCTTTACCACTTTGGCCACGGAAACCTGGCAATTAAGTAGAGCACAAATCTGAAGTCATTTTGTCACCCCCTCCCATTATATTTGCAAGATTTTGTCACAGAAACAATTAAAAAGAAAGACTTAGTCCAAACAAATTCAAGCAAAAATCTTTTTACTCTTGTCTCACTCTAAATAGGCTAATTTAACTATGTTATGTTTCCTTACCTTATTTGTCTTTAATCCCCATACACGAAGTTCACTGTCTCCACATCCAGTGAGGAGTTCACGATTTGCAGTTACCAAAATGTCAGCAACCTTTTAAGAAGAAGAAAAAGGAAAAAATAAAAAGGAGATATAAAAAAAACATTTATGAACTCTTGGTATAGAAAGCACCAAAGAAAGGTAAGTTTTCATTAATTCCAATAAAAAGAAATAATTTTACTTGCAAACTTTTTAAGAGCATCACAATTTGAGTTCTCAAATGAAAATGCTGACCATTTTTAAATTCTTTGTTATGCTCTGTCATTTGTTACCCTAAACAATGTTAAATCAACAAATTGTCTGACTTCAACACATCTCTTCCCACTCCAGTAAAATAATAAGGGGATTTAATCCAATAATTACAACAAATGTTCTCTTGCTACACAATTGATTTGTAAAGCATTTAATTTAGGAAAAAAATAGGCAATACATACCTCACTACGATGAGAAACAACAGTATGGAAACAATGCTGAGTATCTAAATCCCAGAATTTCACGTAAGTGTCTTTGGAACTAAAAAGCAAGTTAGAAAGAAAAATTAAACTTTTATTGAGCTATATTGAATATCTTCAAAATATATCAATTTCTTTGCTTTGACTGATAAACAAGAAAGTATAACATGACATGCTTGATGGCTGAGATAGTTGCATATTGCCTACTGGAGCTAGTGGTCAGGCCCAGGTAAAAGTCAAAATTTTAAATGCTGATTTTAAAAATAGACAGTCAAGCCCTCTCCACATTTCCTTGTATTTAGTCTTTTGCCATACTAAGCTAAGCTAAGCTAAAAAAAACCCAAACAATATTGTGCCTGCCACGTGGCTATGGTAGTTGCATATTTCCCAGTGATCAAGCCCAGGATTTTGAATGCTGATTTTCTAGGCTGGTAAGCCATCCACACTTAGAAGATTGGTGCAACACAATCTTCCCAATCTCTGATGACTCAACCCAATATACGATCATCACCATTTTTAGGGTTTGGGAATGCTAAAAAATATCAGCTTATGAAAAGTATTTATAGGAACGGTCTACTTTTGTATAGCAGGGGAAACCTGTAAATATATTTCATTTAACATAATATTTGTTGACTCCTGTACTTCTATTTGTGCCAAATATTTTACTAAACCCAAGATACTTTAGCTTGGTCAGCCGTAATGATGTTCTCTTAGAACTAGGAAGAGTCAGCTTTAGATTAATTTCTTGGTGTTAGTGTATAACGTTAGGAGTTATGGAATGCAAAAACTTATATCCACTAATGATGAAAAATAGATGTATCAATAACCAGAAAATCTGCACACTGGTTTCATTCAAAGCACCTATAAATTCACTGAAAGCTTCTTCAATTTGATCTTAATTGGAGAAGATGTTGCCCGTTTATCACTGACTTGATTGTTTTGACTGATGTTCTTCCAGATTTTCTAAATTGAAACATCCACTTGCAAATATTTTAAACCAAAACTTTTCAATTAATTTACCAATATAATTGTCCCCAAATGTAGAATTTATATCCCTTCCAGCTTCAGCGCTATTAAACCCAGCTGAATTTGTACAAATATAAAATATGAAAATTATGAATGAAAAGTTTTCCATACTTATTTAAAAAATGTAGTCAAAATTAATTGAATGAAATCTAATTTTTACTGAACAATCAAATACATTATTTAAAAAAAATATCAATTAAAAATATATTAATCATTTGAGAAAATTGTAAAGAGTGTCAGACTTAAAATCTGTAATTTTATGTTGAACTGTATTGGTTCATTGTTATCCTAAAAAAACAAATTCCAGAAGACAATAACTTACCTTGTAATCAAGACATTATCCTCAGTAACAAAAACAGCCTGAGTTATCGGCCCTTTGTGACCCTTCAGACGATACATACCAGCCCCTTGGAGAACGTCCCACAAAATGACATTGGTGTCCTGATAATAAAAAATAAATGAAATTTTTAAAAAAATTCACAACGAAGAAAAATATAACTTAAAAAATTGGGAACTGCATTTCACTCTATCCCATGTCATATGAACAGATGATGGCCCGTCAAGGTTGAGAATGTGTAACAACTATGGAAGAGTGGTTTGCCAAGTGGTCACTCACCCATCCTTCTCCATCAACCATTGATGGACAAATACTAATCAGTCGTTTATACCATGAAACATCACATATTTTACATGTACTAAGCTAAGTACCTCTTTAATCCAGCAACCTTGCTAGATGACAGAAAATGCTGGAAAACAAAAATTCACCCCTATGTAAAAATATGTCTGACCCTTAGCTAGCTCATTCATATTGCTGTGTTGTGTTTGCTTATGTTTTTTTTAATTTGTTGTATTAAAAATGCATGTCTATTTTTTCTAAACATCGAAAGTTTTAAAAGTTTGAAACTGAATCGAAGAACACTAGTGGCAGATCCACAAACTAATGACAGCAGATTCAAAACATGCCAGACCACCACTGAGTAAAACCGGTACTATTAATTTTAAAAAAAAAATAAGAAAAGTTTTCTAAATCAAAACAGAGTTGTTTTTTTTAGGGGGGGGGGTGTAATTTGCTATAATCAAGAAATTAAAAAAATTATGACTCTTAGAAAATTCAAAAACGTAAAAGAAAAAATATATATATATAAAAAAAGACATTTTGAATTTTACTTACTTTTCCTCCAGAGACAAGAACAAATCCATCTTTGCTATAATTCAAGACAGTCACAGGTGATTTATGTCCATTGAACTGAAATAAAACTTGACCGTTGTCCAAATCAAATACACTGATCCCACCATCAACATAGCCAACAGCCAAATGATTCTGAGATGGGGATGTTTTCAATACAGTGACAGCAAACTTTCCACCTTTGAGAACCAAAGCCTGAAATAAACACACAATCATATTTTTATTATTATTCTAAAAATCAAATTTTCCACAAGAAATTACAACAATAGTTTTAGTTTAGGAGTATTATGGGGTCACTATACATACCCTTTCTCAGTAACACTAATCCAACAGCATTACTGTTTGATCAAAGGTCAAATTTAGGTTTGTGTGTCTAATAAATTCTTGCAAACTTTCAAAATATCTTGAATTAATTTCTGCTGAAGCAAAAAATTCCACAGCCACTGGGGTCAGAAAACACTTCTTCCAGGTATGAACAAAATGGATGAAAATTTCAGCATTTTTTTTCATATGATTCCTACCCCACATTTACGATGATTTATTTATCTTATATAATCATGCTTTCGTCGACTTTTACACATTTTACAGACATATCCCAAGACTAATTATGTTTACCTTTTTTTAGAATAATATCCAGGAACTGGTGGAATGGAACTCTTATTTTGGGATAAAAAAAATAGGAAAATAATTTTTTTTTCCAGCAAATTTTTACTTTTATTCGATTAATTATCACTCATTCTGTGATTTTTTTTTCATCGGTTTTATCGATTTATTCCGATAGTTTTGAAATTTTTTAAATGTATATTTTTTATTCCTTCTATGTTGTGGTTTGACTGAAACTTATAAAAATATTATACGGATGCATAATTAGAATTGAAATTTATTTTCCTTTTTGTTCATACCTAACTTCTTCTCAGACAGATCCGCTCCTATCTGGAATAAGCTGTCAGATGCCACAATCTTTTCCCCAAACAAATATATTTAACTCAAATCTATAAAAAAGATCTGACAGAAAATGTTTGAATATGAATTTTCAAACTAAATAATAATCAGAACAGAAACTCTATAGGTTGACTTTACTAACCTAATATTGTCCTGCTTGAGATAAAAAAATTTTTTTAAATTGCATTTGGTGTTACCTTTGCTCTGCTGCGTAAATCCCAAATGATGACATCTTCACAGGCACCAACGGCCACAAATCGGCCAATTGTATTACGGAAATTAACAAAGCTGATGTTGGATTGGTGGCCTCCAATAATACCAAATGTGTCTTTATGCATATAACGAAGATACTGCTTTGTCAAACCCATTTTTATTTCAATGAAATAAACCTGGAAAATAAAAAACAAGAACATGAGAATGCCATTTTTAACATAAGTAAATTAATGAAGAAACTAACTTATATAACTTTTACTGACATGGTCTGAATCAAATATCATTTGCTTGCTATACCTGGGAAAGGCAAAAGATATGATTTCTTTATGAAATCGCCTTCGATTTAAGGGATATAACTCTAAGGTTAGTTCTAAAACTGACATAGTTACTATAAATATTCCCAAGAGAAGGAATCAATACAAAAAATCCTTTTTCCCTTTGTGATCAATCTTGTTAAGTCTGTGATACAATATTATCCAAGGATTTGCTTTATAATGAATTATTTTGTGTAACTATCATTCAGACTGTACACTTATTTTAAAGTTGAGGCTTGTAATATTTTAACTGTCAACTTATAATTGTACAATGCAATTATTGAATGGACTTGATTCTTTAAAATATTCACTGTTCCTTCCATATGGCATTTTGTTTCTTTTTCATTGTGGCTATTAACTTGGATACATTTCAGTTTAATCCCTCTATCATTATATAAGCTATTTTAAAATTCAATCTATTTATACACCTGGTTCTCTTTGTGAAAATACCTTAAGGAACAGAAACGAAAGAGGGTAAAAATCCCAATTTACTCATGCGGCAAATATAACCTACTCTAAATTGAAATCTATCTATATAATGAACAGTGTGATTTTTTATGACCCACTATTCAAAACAATAGACTTTTCCACTTATCAAGTTCAGTTACTTTTTAATAAAACCACAAATGAAATTGATTAGGATGTAAACATTTCAATGGTAGATATGTTTACCAAATGCATTGACACACATATATATATATATATAGTGGCTGAAATGTGGGGGTATGTAGGGGTACACCTACTTCTCAATTTCCAGGTTTTTTGTATGTTCAAAATCTACTAATGGAGACATTATTGTATACCTAGTTTTCAAAACCCAGCCTTACCCTTTTAGTTTTTAGAATACTTTAAGGGACAGAAAGAAAGAAAAGAGTGAGAGAAATCCTACTTTATTAACACTGCAAACAACCTACCTTAAATTAAAATCATTGAATTTACATACTCTATTGTTCCAGCATACCTTTGGTGTATGGTGTAAATTGGAGTGGAAATCAAATTTGTTTAAATATTTCATTTTCTGTAGTTTTGAGGAGGGTCATTAAGGGCCGAAGAATGGATCGGTCGAAACGTAGTGTTAACAACACAAACAACAAAAGGGAGTTCAATCGTCCGAAGAACTATTTGTCTGTTAAAAAAAACAAAAACAACCAGAAACAGTCGGTTGTTTTTGTGATCTTGTGTATTTTTTACATTTTTATGAAAGTTCAATACATACTGGCTCAGTGGCTATGGGTTGGGTTATAGAGGTGTTGGAATTAAATAGATGTTTGTTTAATTTAAATTATACCATGCACCACACATGTAGGGTCTGGAATATTCAACATGGATAATTTAATAATTGTAGGTTATATTTTCAGCATGAATAAATTTAGATTTTTCTCTTAACTTGCATAGGTAGATTTCTAGAACACAGCCTTTGTTTTTTTTCTTCTTCAGATAAACATTTAAATTTCATTGAAAGCAATACTATGAAGTCGAAGAAGGAATCAGTTCTGATATGAACATAGATAAACACTGTTCATCTTTCTATCCCTGTTCACAACCCTAAGGTATGTTTGTCTATCTCTGTTCATTGAACATACAAATAAAGTAAATTAGAAGCTTATCATGATTTTCCAAGATTTTTTTTATTGCCTGAAATTATCACGATTTTCGTTTACGTTTTTTTGAAATTCCATGAAAAATAATTTTTAAAAACTTTAAAAGACACTTGTATTAGCTCTAGTTATATTAAAATTATTTATTTCCAAATTACAATATTGATGAAGTTGAAATAAAAGAAAAATTAATTTCCGTAATTATATAAAATAAATAACTTACATACAGTCTAAGTTCTCATCAACACGTGCTGGAAACTCAAGGCTTTGATTCCACTTCCGATATATACGGTGTAAAAGGAAAATTTCCCCCCCTAACTAAACTTCCTATTTTACAGTCGTATAAAAATATATATTCAATAGAGTGTGAATAATCTGTCTATGAATGTATTGCATTATGTTAATTAAGAATAAAAACAAATCTAATATATATTTTCATAGAACGTATATCTAAAAAACAAACATTAAACTGTGCCCCAAAATTAGCACCGGTGCCGGCCATCCAACCAGAAAAGCCACGAGTTGTGAACATAACGGGTAGGTGTTGTCTGCCTTCTTTATAATAATGTGCCCATTTTCTTTGTTATAAAATGTGTAATGAAAATCTACTTTTGGATATTTTCGATTAACAATAGACTTCAAACTTCTTCAGTTTAAATTCACACTGTCAATCCTTTAAAAACTGTAACCTCTTTGACCCTCTCGAACAAAACAAACTGAACTGACGACATCGACTCGCAAGATGGCGTCACTCGGACGTCTTTTAACAAACCTATTTCTAAGAAGGAGGCCAGCGCAATTCTTACGGACGTTTACTCGTCGTAAATATTTATCAGGCCTGTCTGAAAATAGATCTCTTTCTCGAGTGAGGTTCAATCCGTCTGTAAATTTTTCTTCTCTCTCCGTATCCCGTCTTTCTGCTATGGTTGCCGTAGCCTTGTGTATGGACCGTGGTTCCACCGATAATGAACAACTCCTGAAAGCGATCAAAGAGTTTAATACAAGGGAATTGGAACGGTTAATAAAAAAAGGAGTGGACGTGAACGGAAGGCACATGCTGGGCTGGACACCACTGCAACTGGCCGCCATGAATCGCAACAGTGAGGCAGTTAGTTTGCTTATAAAAGCCGGGGCTGATCTTGAACTCGGAGACGAGTTTAGCAACGCCATGCAAACTGCGAGGGAAAAACGTGTCCACTCTTTGCAAGTGGTCATCATGCGGGAAGATGATTTTAGTGATCGTTTAAGCAACAGGTCCAACTTTAAAGGATGCACGGCTCTTCATTATGCCGTACTGACTGACGATGTGGACATAGTTAAGCAATTACTATACGCAGGCGCGAATCCCTCGGCCGAGAATGCGCTCGGACACAAACCCTACGATTACGCTCGGACCCCCCAACTGCAGAATATTCTGACGGAGAATGAGCAGAAATTTGAAGAGATGAAGAAGAAGCGGGAACTGGAAGAGAGACGAAAGTTCCCACTTGAACAAAGACTCAAGGAACACATAATCGGTCAAGAAGGAGCAATTAATAACGTCGCTGCTGCCATTCGAAGGAAAGAAAATGGTTGGTATGATGAAGACCATCCTTTAGTGTTTCTCTTTCTCGGTTCTTCTGGGATCGGCAAGACGGAACTGGCCAAGCAAGCAGCCAAGTATCTTCACAAAGATGTCACCAAGGGGTTTGTCCGTATTGACATGTCAGAATATCAGGAGAAGCATGAAGTAGCCAAATTCATTGGATCCCCTCCTGGTTATGTAGGACATGAAGAGGGTGGTCAGTTGACCAAGAAGTTGACCGAGTGTCCAAATGCAGTGGTTCTCTTCGATGAAGTGGATAAGGCTCACACAGATATCTTGACCATCATGCTCCAGTTATTTGATGAAGGTCGACTAACTGATGGCAAAGGGCAGACTATCGAGTGCACGGATGCAATTTTCATTATGACTTCTAATTTGGCCAATGATGAAATTGCTGGCCATGCCCTGCAGCTACGGGAGGAAGCAGCAGAAGTGTCCAAGCAGAAGCATTCCAACAATCTTGAAGATATAAAAGTTTCAGAAGTTGTCATCTCAAAGAAGTTCAAGGAAGAAGAAGTTCGTCCAATTCTCAAGCGACATTTTAAGAGAGACGAATTCTTAGGACGGATCAATGAAATTGTCTATTTCCTACCATTCTCTCAAGCTGAGCTTAGCAAACTTGTAATTAAGGAACTGAAATTCTGGGCCAACCGTGCCAAAGCAAAGCATAATATTGAGTTGAACTGGGATCATCTTGTTGTTGACGTTTTGGCTAGCGGTTATAATGTGCATTATGGAGCTCGCTCTATCAAGCATGAAGTGGAGAGGCTTGTGGTGTCACAGCTTGCTCTTGCACATGAAATAGAACTCATTAAGAGGGGTTCTTGCATCAGGTTGTGTGTTACAAATGCTAGTGATTTGAGAAAAGATTCTGAGGACACAACCAAAGATTCAGAGCCAACCATCAAACTGCAAATATTGGAAAAAGGCAAGAAGAATGAATTTGTAGATCTTGCTTGGAATTCTTCCAACAACCCATTCAATATAATTCATAATGACGAATAACAGTATCTTTATTTTTAAGCAGTGGTTTTTCTTTTAAAATTTTACTTGGTCTCATATTTGGTATATGTCCTACAATTTTTAACATTAGTATTGGACTTTATAGAAAATACTGAAAAGTTTTTGTCATTAGATCAGAAAATATAGATGTATTTGCTATTTTTTATTTATTTAGTTGAAACATTTCCACTATTATTATTTTATTCCTAATTTTAATCCATCTTCTTATTGTCGCTTTTTATCACAACACTGAATCAACACTCTTTGACCACTAGAGCAAACAAGATGAAATTGGAAATAAAGAAGTAGCTTCTGATAAGACTCTCTTGTATCTGACATTTTGGGAGCCTGTCTTTCATGGACATCACCATAACTACTTTGGCCTTGGGAGCTCTGACGACTATTTCAGTGTTTGCTCTAGTGGTTGAAGAGTGTATTGACCCAGAGTTTTGTGATAAAAAGCAACAATAATAAGATGGAATAAAATTACTAATATAACAATGATACATGTTGCTATATAACTGCATTATTGCAAACTCTACTGGTATCAAAAGAGAACATCTCTGATAAATATTTTAAAAAGGGTTATTGATTTGGACAAATGTTCTTTAAGTGCATCCATAATAATGAATTCAAGTAAAAAGAAAAAAATTAGATTATTTATTTAGAAAACTGTTTAAACGCTGACTGCTGTAAATTACATGAGATTAGAGAAATGTTTGTAAAATGAACAATGCAATCGTAGTATTAGTACAAAGATTTGTTCATTTGAGATCACTTTATTGGCCAAATCATGTGATTAAACGACTCACCATGTTGTTATGATTGTATTACTGATGCTTGTATTGTTATTATTCAGATTTTTTTTCTCCTTTTTAATTAAACAAATAAATCTAATATAGTATATTTGAATATAAAATAATGAATTTTTGTTTTATTTTCAATAAAGTTCAGTGGAATATAAAAATCTTTCTGTATGGCAATTGCGAAGATTACCATGAAGGAGAATCTCTTGCATTACCTTTGTTTGTTACATTAAAAGCCACATCCCAGGATTTAAAAAAAATGAATTCATACTGAATGTATTCCTGAAGTATTACCTGTTTAAAAAAAATCAATATGAACTTGGTTTTATGGCATCTCAGGTTCACATGCCAAAAGCAGTTATTCCATGTATTTTGGGGATTTTTTTATCTTTGTCCTTGTTGTGTGTGTATATATATATTCAATAATAAAAGACAAATTAGTTTAGCCAATATTCATATTTCATGTAAAAGTATAAACCCAGTTGCTGGGATTAATATACATACATTCATCAGGGCCGTAGATTCTCAACTGCCCATCTTATCACTCCTGATAACTAGTCGAAAAACTAAAAATCTTAAAGTTTAAAGATAGGAAAAACTTGCTAAACCAGAGGAAAGAACTGATCGCTATGTGCCGCCATATTCAAGATTTTCGACTAAAACCTTAATTTTGAAAAAATAAAATGTTAAAATTATAAAACAGACCCAGAATCTTAGAATAAACCCTAATTTAAAAAAA
>VCCN01000462.1:3695097-3705802 GCA_006491835.1 Architeuthis dux | reverse complement strand
GGAGGTGGGTGTGGGAAGAGGTGATGATAGTATACAAAATAAAAAGGAAAGAAAAATAAGTCATACAACGGGTAATGTTCTAGCAATTTATAAGATTCAGAAAAAAATAAATGAGTACATATCTAATATTATCTAAAATAAATATTGAAGGTTATCAAATTTAGAATTCTTTGATTTGGTTTCAAACACTGGTTAGATTTTTACACATTCGGTTCCACAAGTCTGTTTATAAATGGCTAAATTACGGTTTAAACAGAAAACGAATCAAAGATCCTCAAAAAAATGGTGGTAGATTCAAAATGTGCTGGACAATGACAGAGTGCCGGATTAGAGAGGTACAACCTGTGTTATAATCTAAAGTCATTCCTAAACATTACACCATCTTTTTTCAACTATCAACACTTAATCATTATACAGTTTTAGTGGCTAAGGCAGTACAAATATATTTGGTGCCACCAGCAGAATTATTCTTGCTTTTTGGAAGTTTTTGTTGTCTCATGCAATACTTTTTATTTTCTCCATTTGTAGAGAATTTTTTGATTCTCAAACCATCAATGCTGCTAATTTCAAATCGTTGGTCATTCAAAACTTGAGACGAATGTATGGAGAAGTAAGTAACTGGGGTTTCCTTCTTTTTAACCGTTTCAAGTCTCCTGGGATGTATACAGGGTGGGTGAAAAGAAACTCCCTATTGGAAATTTTGATTCACTGGTTAATCCCAGTGAAAAAATTCATGGATATACAAACAATTTTGCATAGGGAGTTAATTCTTACCCACCCTTTATATCCCAAAGTTTCTATGACTGCTGGGATATATATGTCCCAGTAGATCATTTTTAGAAATAAAAAAAAGAAAAAAAGAAAAAAAGTAAATTAAATTTTCCTAGCTCTCATAACTGCAGACAATGACGTCATCATAGTATAAAACCCATGCATAAATTAGTTTGCATTACTTGACTGAACTGGAAAGAAGTTATTTTCCAATTCCGTGTTTTTCATCTTATGTATCAGTAAATTGTCACTAATTTTTTTTATAGATTCATGATTATATGAAAGTGTATAAAGTAAGAAAAACATAACTTTTAATTTTAACGTCTGGGACAGCTTTTTAAAAAAAATTTAGACATTAAGCAGCTCAATAGGTTAGTTTGGATAGGGTTAAGACATTTGTATATTTAAAAAAAAATTCGTTAAATTTCATGACAAACAAATTTGCTTTGTGGTATTTTCCTAATAACTTATGTCAAATATATAATCACCATTAAGTAGCAGTTAGCAACCCAGTCTTTCAGACCATTACTGTTGTAGTGAGCTAGATCCTCACTAAGTGCTGCATACTTGTGTACCTTTTTGGCAGACTAAGCTAAGCTTAGTTAATACATTAATATCATAATACCTTTCTGCATTTGTATGAAAATGATTAATATTTTAAAAACATTTTTCTGCAGATACTTGGTTATTCACCTTTAATTTTCTGTACATTTTATAGTTTTTCTGTTAAACACTACAATTATGTATCTTAAACAAAGTCAGATGTAATAGGACTAGTACTTGAAACAGGAAAATTCAAAAGAAACCCCCATGTGCTGGAAATTCAATACTGGTGTTAAGAAAGAGGCCATGTTTTAATTTTGTACATTAATGATTAACATTCCAGTATTTGAGGTTGAGTTTTTTAAAATTTAATTTTTTCTTTAATTAATGGAAAAGGACCAAAATTATTTCAATAATTGAAAAAGTATTTCACTGAAAGGGTTTTAAAATAAGTTTAGAATTGCTTATGTTAAATTCTTAATATAATTTGTGAGCTGTCATTCTATCTGACAACAAACAGAAAGAGGAAGGGGGGATTGCAAACACAAAATGCTGTTCTGTTCTGCTCTCTGTATGTTTGTTAGGCTGCTGATAATATAACTACTACTATTACTGGTGTGTCAATTTCGTTTTTAACCCAAAATGAAAACAATAATTTTAGTTTGCAACTTTCCAATTTATTGTGTAAACATATTAACACAGACACTGCTTTAGGGATAGCTAGCAAAGCAAGACATTTACTAGTTACTTATAAAAGAAATAGATTACTTCATTTCATTCTCTTGGTTGCTAATGGCAACAGGATGGGGTAGGCGGGCAATTCTTTTGTGGTCCTATGAGACAATAACTGACGGTTCGGTTTTAAATTACATCACTCGATTAAAATACTGATATTTTCTGTGCTTGGAGGCCAGCCATAGAGCAGTGGTTAGCCAGCCAGGATCTTTCAACTATTGCAACTGTAGTGAGTTCAATCCTTATTGCTTTTAGCCCTGTGCCAGACTTAACTGAAATTAGTTTTAATCTCTTGGGTGTCTGCTGTAAAGTGATGTTCATCTTGGGGTCTATTGCTAGTGTAGTGAGTTCAGTCCTTACTGAGTGCTCTATTATTGCCCTGTGTCAGACCAAGTTGTAAATAACCTATCTTGCTTCTAAGCTGTCATGCTCATCTGCTGCAAAGGCAGTAAATATAACTGAAAAATAATACTTAATTCTTTCTTGATGTGCAATGAATAATCTTTAGGTAACTTGCTCTTGATTTTTGGTAACATCTTCACTGAAAATCATTTTTCTCTTCCAGATTGGGGCAGCTACAAATATTATCATTCGGAAATTCTTTGAAGAAAAACAGGAAGCAATATTAATGGTACCTAACAGGTGAGTTTTGATTTATGTACCTAACCTCCTATTATTCAAAAGCAACTGAAGTTAAGAGAAAAGAAATAGTAGTAAAACAAATTAATAACTGACAATGCTTGATTTAATAATAAAAATCAATATATTACTATTAATACTACAAGTGTAGGTAAACAAAACAAAGATGTCAGTGCCAAGCATTCAGGGAAAATAAAGCTCATGCAGTATGTCATGCTAAGTCAGGCTTCCCGATGAAAAAGGAATGCAAGTTAGATTTTTGATGAAAGCTTATGCTTTATTTCAAATCTAAGCTGTTTATTAACAGCCCTAGACAGTTTTAGTATTAATCTTGAGTATTTTCTCAATTGCTGAGGTTTCTATGACTGATGGGATATATATGTCCCATAGATCTCTTTTAGGTCTACTGGGACATTTTAATTCAGGCATTAAGCACCTTAAAAGGGTTAACTAATGATAAAATTCAAGATAATATTGCTCTAAACTATTGTTTAAAACATTTTCAGTCAAAGACAGAAAGGATGTAGGTAACTCTGAAATACATGCTTGAAGATGATCAATATTTTATCAACCAACCTTATTCACATCATTCTCAGAACATGAATGAAAGACTTTTACTGTTTAATTATAGTACATGCATCCAAAATAAATGGACGCAAGGGTACAGTAATTTAATTCTTGTTTTTGCACATATGAAGTCACTTCCATTCAGTTCTGAGCATGATGTGAATGAGCATCGAAATATTTGAAAAATCTATCATGATTATTATTTTGTCGTTTTTTTAAATTTTTTTTTTATTTATTATACTAAAATCATTGTTTCATACTTCTAATTTCCTTTTCCAGTCATGTCGTTCATTTGTGGACAAGCCTAACAACCATCACAGACCTTTTTGGGACTCCTTGTTCAGTTCGTGTCCTTCAGGTGAGATCATATTTCATGTTCCAAACCAGGCTTTACCGATTCACTTGAAATTAGGTGATCCAGGTTTATACTTACTTACACACTTAATGTTAATTCACTGATTCCTCCTTTATTCAAATGAAAACACAGCAAAATTATTTTGGGCTCCAAAAGTAATTTGGTAGAAATAGTTCTTTTGTTCACTTAAAAATAAATTATATGTACACAATCATTCTCCTAAAAGAAAAGAAATTCCTATCGATCTTAAATCCTATGACCTTGTTAGTGCCACCATCCGGATTAATGGAATGGATGATTTCTGTTGTTGTTATTGAGGTGCTGCTGTTACTCTAGAGAAAAAAGGAACAAACTGATTAGTGTCAATCCTCTTTGGGAACTGAGCCTTGCATGAAGATACTTTTGTAACATCACCCTTGCATTACTTGTCACCTGAGTCAAAGACAAGATTTTGAATTCATGTCTATCCAACAGCTGTTATTTGTCAGGGTAGCTGCATATCTATAAAATGCACTTAAACAAGTTGTGTGTGTGACTTAAAGCACCATTTATTAAGAAAGAAATGGGAATAGGGAAGTTCATTTCAATGCCAGCAGTAAATTACTAAGCTTAGTTCAGTCTGCCACAAGAACACAATCTAGAGCACCCAGTTAGGATATAAGCTCGTAAAACTAACCTGCTAACCATTCCTTAATAGGAGGCACCCTTTCTATCTTATGTATACAAGTTATTTACTAAGCTTAACTTAGTCTGGCACACAGTGAGGATTGAACGCAGGATTAGGGTTCATTACACTAGCAGATTTGCTCACTATCACACTATATTATGCACCTAATACTAAATATAGCTTAGTCTGTCACAATCTTAGAGCACCCAGTTAGGATCTAAGTTTATGTTAGCCACTAACATGCTAATCATCACTTGACAAGAGGTACGTTTTTATATCCTGTGTATAGTACATTCCTGAAAAGTCACTTCAAAATAAATTTCCCTCAAATTTGATGAAATGTTTTTGTAAAAACATGCTGGCAAACATTGTTTTATTTGTTGTTGTTGTTTTTTTCAGACTTCCCAGCATCTTATTGCTATTGGCAGTTCCAGTCGACAACTGATCTACTCAACATGAAAATGCCTTTTCTTCATTAATTGTTCATTCATCACTTTGTAAAATAAAACTCATTTTATCTTGATTTTGAAACATTAATGTCTCATGTTACAAATGATCATAGATAGGGTAGCTTACGAGGGGGTGGGAGACAACAACCACCTCTGCCATTTGAAAAAAAAAAGACCCAGATTTGAACAAGAATACTGTCTAAGATCCTATGGTCAATCTACAGTGAGTAGACACAGGGCCCATTATATCAAAGAACACATGGAAAAGGATTGGTTCTCCAATAATTCTGAAAGCTCAAAGTACTTTGGGAATGGATTTAAAAAATTGCTAGTTAAAAGACAAACACATTTGCACATGTTATTGAAGACAATGAGTTAAATCTATTAGGTGCAAAAATTTGATTGTGGTTCAATCCATTTTGTAATTTGGCGAAGTCTGTTTCAAGTAACATAGTTTATTAGTTGAAGTACCCGTCTTTGCCAGATTAAATATACAGGGTGTCCCAAAAGTAAGTCCTAATTTTAAGGGAAGCAACTCTTCCGATTAATTAGCAGAAGTCCCCAATTTTACGCCGAGTTGCTTCCCTTAGATAGAAATGGCATTAATGCTAGTTGTATCTAAGGGAAGCATCTCAGCTTAAAATTGCCAGTAAAATTGGATACTTTTGCTAATTAATCAGACAAAATAGAGATTTACTTATGACACCCTGTGAAAAGGGGACTGAAGCTTTCAAACTTACAAAGTTTCCCTTCACTTGGCACCTTAAAGAATATATGCATATTAAATAGAAAGGATCCAGTTTAGCAGTATAGTTGCATTTTAAATAGAACCCCCCCCCCCCCTAAAAAAAAATTCTCAAAACTTTACTTTAACAGATTTTTTTTTTTAAAGGAGGAAACTAGGTATACATAAGAAATTACAGACTGGGAAAGTCAAAAAGAAAATATACCAAGACAACATTTTTGGAAGTAAACTCAAAAAGGTAGTTGAATGAAGACTACTATCACTGCTAAAGATAGTTGAATGAAGACTACTATCACTGCTACTGTAATGTCACCTCCTGCCACTTCTGTTTGGCTGAAGGCCAAGGTGTATAAATGGTCAGCAGATTTGGAGAGTCAAGTCGAAGTCATTGTGAGTGACACAGTTCAAGTAACCAGAATTTTTTTTTGTTTTTTTTGTTACTGTATCGGTTGGAAACAAATCGTGTCAAGTCCACAGCAAGAAAAAATTCATTACAACCCTCCCCACTAAAATAACTAAGGAGTTGCATATATAACACAGAACAAAAGTAAAGAAGAGAAAATAAATTGAAATCATTTATTTAATCCGCTGTATGTTAGAATTATTGCATCGAAAATGTAACCACCCAAACATGAATGAAAGCCTCATTGCCTTCCAAGCAGGTAAGACAAAAACAAATAGATAACGCGGTCCATTCACCCTTTGGTGGGAAGCAAAGTAAGTGACTCTTCAGTTAGAAAAAGCAAAAAAATTTATTCTGCTTTAGCTGGTTCTTTCTGCGAAATTCTGTACCTGGAAAAAGAAAACAATACATGGGTTTAGTAAACTAGTTATTACCTGTGAAAAAACCCCCAACAGAACACACACACTGGAAGTTGTAATGCATTTGTTGAAAATATCTACCAGTTTCTTCACATTCTCTTAATAGTGCAAATAAATGTTTACATCTTATCAAAAAGTGACTGAACATCTTAACAAAAGAAAATCCCCATAATGAAATGTTTGGACTTACCCTATAATTCTCTGTATTTGGTACATACCAGTTAGTGCCACAAACAGATTGACTGCAAAGAGACTGTAGTTTCTGGGGATGATTACCATTGAGTACCGAGACCAGATGAGACCTTGGCAAGAAAGGGTGAAGGTGAAAGATTTCAGTGGCAACTATCATACAGGCACACGAAAAATAAAATAGTCTGAATTTCAAGCTCCTAGAATTTAAACCCACCCCACCTCGAATCTGAAAATGTTGTTTTATGTAATTTGTTTAGGAGATGATTGCATACTCTAAAAACTTTTAAAAAAATTAGTTTCCAATAGATCCAATCAGAATTTTCACTCTTGACAATTCGGACTCTAATCTTACAAATGAATTTAATCTGTGACAAGTGATCTGTTTGTAGTGAAAATGTTTTCAAATGTGAAGTTTCCTTCTCTGATGGCTGGCATAAAATTGTACGACAAATCTGCAATCAGAATTGTGTCAAATTTTGAGAGATTAGATTTCAAAGACATAACTCAGGCAGTTGGTTGGAGTGCATCTACTGAATAAAAATCACAAAACCCCCAAAGAATCTACAGACACCATGTAACTTCCATTAAAGAAATAATTATACCAAATCCACAAGTCTCCATTGTAAATAAAAATCATGGGCAGTCATACATCCTGACAACCAGAGAAATGGCTTAACTTTTTTGTAAAAGTATTTTAAAACTTCTTATGTGAGTTGAGAAATTGCTTTGAATTCTTTTTACAACATTATTCTTGTTTGATTAAAAAGCACACACATACTGTTGTCATGACAAAAATATATATATATAAAAAAAGTTGCCCCTGGTTATGACACTGACATGTCAACGTTTTATGGAATAAACTGAACCAAGTAATTCAAAGTACAGAATAAAGTCTTAACTAGATATGTTACTTCATATATTAGCCATGAGAGATTGGCTGTTCCCAAATTATCTTGAAACAATTTCAAGTTTACATTTGCACAAACATTCAAAGGAAAAAAATTTGCACGACATTGATCATAATACAAAGTTATCTAAGAATATCGATTGTAAAAGCAACTTAATTCCCTGACAGCTCTCAATGTTATAAACACATAATCAGAATCCAACTGTCAAATCCCACACTCTTGTCCTTGTCCCAGACTAAGTTAAACCTAAACTTAGTAAGTATTAATATTACCTGTCATTACATAAATATTTTGAATTTCATGTTCTGGAGTAAAATAAGACACTTTATTTTAAAAGAAGAACTTTTCCTTTAATGTTTTCTCAAAATAATGTGCTAGTGGAGTCCAGTCAATTTTTGTTATTGAGTAGTTTAGAGATTAAGAAATAATAAGATGGGATTGAAATTTCTGATCATCATTACCTGTGGCTAACAGAGCACCAGATTGGGTGATACTGAGCTTTTCAGCAGGCCTTTGAATATCTGCAATTCCAGCAATGACAAGGGACTGTGAGAAGAAGAAAAAAAAGAATTTATTAACCAAATTAAGAAATCATTTTTAAATGGCCATTTTATCTTTAAAAATATTTTAAAAACTTTTCAGAGAATTCTTAACAAAAAAACCAAAAACATTGACAAAAGTCAAGAATCTAAAAATAATGAGCCTTGCATTTTAATGAATCTCTTTCAAGCAAATGGAGGTTTAAAATAATTCAGTTCTGAAGATGAATCTTATAAATAGCCCAAAACAAATTTTGCAGTGTTTTTTAAAAATATCTTTTAACTATTCTATTCTTAAAAGATAAAGATGTTAATTATTTTCCTTTTTACAGAAATAATTTTATAATACTAAGTTATCCAAAGAATGGAGAAACTGATTTTTAAACAGCAGAAATACAAAAAAGTTCCTAGAGAGAAGAGCTAAATATGAACAAATGAAAAACATGATTTTTGATTTGGTAGAAATCAGAAAAAAAAGTTGACATGAAGAATTCATTAAAGAATTTGCTTCATGGAGGTTAAAAGCTTGTCCATTCTGCTTTCTCACAAGATCCAATCCGAAGGTTGAAAGACAGCAGATTTTCCCTGCCAGTTCAAACTTCAAAGTATCCCTTATTCATTCATTTATTTATTTTTTATCGATGCTGTCACTTTTTTTTAATTTAATTCCAAAATTCTAGTATACATTAAAAATGAAAATATTTTCTTAAAACCGAATTTTTCTATACACAAAATAACCTGAATTTCTTCGCTTAAAGGGGAACAACTTATTTCCCTTACAGTGTATAAGCTTAGAGAATTGGTATACAGTATTGCAGGTTCTCGGTCGTTTCGTGAATGACGTGTCGCCAACAGTCAGTCGACAGCAGTAGTCACACTTTTTTTTTTACCATTTAGAGGTTAAAAAACCAGTGTAATTTCTGGAAAATAATTTTATTTTACATCTTAAATAACTACATTGGAAGAACAGGATGATAAAAAAACAATTGAATGTTTGCGAATGATCAGAGAAATAATCAAGCAGATATCGACACCCTATTTTAAAAACATAATTAAACTTGTAAAAAAAATTAGTTCTTGAGTTTTTTCTTGGCTTTGCTAGAAAGAAAAAAACCCAAATTTCAGTCAAAAGAAACGAAAAACAAATGTTCATTAATGATTAAGTAGAATATTGCAATGTTTCGAAGTCATTTTTTGTTTACTTTTAGGTTCTTGGTCGTTTCTTTGAACAAGACTATTATATGCAAGTTTTTTTCATCAGGTGTTGATTTCCTGTCGAAAAAAAACTTTTATCATTCCTATAAGTTATGTAAACATAGATTAATGAAGCTTATTTGTAAAGCAGGTTTCTAGATGTTTAATTTTACATGTTGTCAACAACAACAAATTACTTCTGAATTGGTGGTCGCATTCAAAGTGTGAAGACAGAATATTCTCCTTCTGCTGTCTGATTTCGGATGGAAGCAATTCCTATGACATCAAAAACAGTCCACAACATTGTTTTGACCTAGGAATTGCTTCCGGCCGAAATTAGACAGAGGAATGAGAACATTCCGTTCTCATGCTTCGGTGGCGACCATCTGCCTCAGCATTCCATAACATCCCCACTTACGACACCCACCTGAAGAAGGTTGTAGGGTACAATGGCGGAAACGTGTGATGAGATGAACCGAATTGAGGACAATAGTTCGAAAACTATACATAATATTTAATAACAACTTAATAATTTTGTCAATTGAACACTTTGTATTAATAAATATTTTAAACAAAAAGGGGAAGGGGCTGGGTGGATTTGAGGAGGTCATTAAATTCATCAAACCACAAAAATGAAATTTTTACTAAAATATCAAGTCCTTCATAGACATAAGAATGTTTCAAGCAAGTATAAATGTGAGAACCATTTTCTAAGTTTAAAAACTCCAGAGAGAGAAGCACCTATACACTTACCCATTTGAAAGCTGGAGCCCAAAAGAATACGGTTTTAGGTCCTTTGAAATGAAAGAAAAGAATATCATTTTGAATCATGTTTTATATATCAAAGAAAATGATATCTTTTGGAAAATATTTTACAACTCAATATATCTCAAAACTGAAGTTCAAGAGAGGGTAGATAAAGCAAATCACTTTAAAGCTAAAAGCATTCAATTGAAAATATTGTTGCAGATAAAAATAAAAATCCAATAATTTTACTGAGATTAAAGTATCTATTGCATACTTCATAGTTGTGTTTATTTACCTAAACTCATTAAAAAACAAGGCTGGTTTTTATAATTTAAAAAAATTTAGATAGGATTTGTTTTTCTGTTTCATGCAGCAATGAGCATGAGAAGAAAATTTTGCAATACAAGGTTAAATCATTGATGTAAATATTTTGTTTTTAAGTACTGAAATTTGGTATACTTTGTAATATATTGGAGTCTTTTTGGTGGTATTATTTAATAACTGTTTATTTATTCAAATCTCACTTAGTTTTTATACGATAGATGATGATTGCTGTGTTTTATATATCGCTCGCCCTTATCGTAGCTTGGTTGGATTTCTTGGACACTAACACCCACGTTATAATGGGGGATACCTGTAGTAAACATTTTATTTACACTGTCACAAAACCCACACGAAAACACGGACTCAGGCATACACACACACATTAACTAAATCCTTACATCCCTTGTTTGAATAAATCTTCGCTTCTTTCTAAAGGAATGTCTCTTTCATTTTTCATTTGTTGCTGTTCGTTTCTTTGTTCATGGCCATACTCAAATGGAGTCATTTT
>VCCN01000462.1:3664577-3683385 GCA_006491835.1 Architeuthis dux | reverse complement strand
ACCTGAAATTAGACAGCGGAATGAGAACATTCCATCCTCATGCTTCAGTGGTGACCACCCACCTCAGCATTCCAAAACACCCACCTGAAGAAGGCCGTAGGGTACAACGTCTGAAACGTTGTGTTTAAAAGACAAAATGAACCGAAACGATGACAATAGTCCGAAAACACTTATGCATAATATTTAATAACAACTTAATAATTTTGTCAATTGAACGCTTTGTATTAATAAATATTTGAGGAGGTCATCAGTTGAAACTCATCAAACTATAAAATTGAAATTTTACAAAAATATCAAGTCCTTCATAGACATATAAGAATGTTTCAAGTAGGCATAAATGTAAGAACTATTTTCTAAGTTTAAAAACTCCAGAGAAAGAAACATCTATACACTTACCCATTTGAAAATTGGAGCCCAAAAGAATATGGTTTTAGGCCCTGTGAAATGAAAGAAAAAAAGCATTTTGAATCATGTTTTATGTATCATAAGGAAAATGATATCTTTTAGAAAACATTTTACAACTCTATTCATCTCAAAATTGTAAGTTCAACTTTGAGCAGAAATCTATGAGGAAGAGCTGGGGGTAAAAATAGTTAATCAAGAAATCCGAGCAAAATTCAAGTTTCAGCAAATGTTTTATTATCAAGCATGGACCTGTTTCTTTGATATTTTCATGCACAAACAATTTTCATTAAACAAACAGAAACTCTTCGAATTTAAACAAAACTGAGAATTTATTAATTCTAATTCTCCATAATAAATCAATCTTTATTATTATTGGATGAAGTATTGTAACACAACACGTTTTATTAAATTTGACTAGTTTTTACCGTCATCCTAATTTTAGTTGTCCTATGTAAAACAACATAAATATGGTGCAGAGAGTTGGTTGTAGGGAGTGAGTTTATAAGTGTAAATCAGCTTCTGCTAATCCATGAATTCTTACGATTCTGGCAATGAGGGCGTGAGTTTGATTCTCACCGAAGGCTTACACTTTATTTCTGATTGCACTATTATTCGTTGCCATAGAACCAGTAACTTAAGCATAGTATCTTATAGTAATAACATTCAAATTCTCTTCATATCTTCCATTCTTTCTCTTCTCTCTCCCAAAACACCCTTGCAATGTAATGAAGAAGGGTAAGAATGGAAGAGGGTGCTTTTGCTTGAATGGGATCAACCTATAACTGCCATTCAGTCATACTCCTCTCTCATAAGTCTGACACCTAATTAAGTAATAGGAATATAGACAGATATCAAAAGTAAATGACGACGACGACAATGACGACGACGACGACGATGATGATGATGATGATGATAAAAAATTTAAAAAAAAAAAGAAGAAGACTATTGACTATCTAATATCTGGCAGCTCCACCCTAGCCCCAAACGAATTTAAGAATAGGCATGCCAGGGTGGGGCAATACCTTCACTGGAAGATATGCCAATATTATAACCTACCCCACACAGAAAAATGGTATGAGCAAACCACCACCTGTGCTAGAAGGTGAAGGTGTTACTTTGCTATAGGACTTCACCATACATACCAACTGCACTATACAAGCCAATAGACCAGATGTAGTAATAAAAGATCATAAATGCTACCTTATAGACATGACCATCCCGTCTGATAAAAACATCTCAGCAAAGGAATTTGAAAAACTTTGAAAATATAAAGATCTAGAAATAGAAATAGCAAGAATGTGGCATTTAATCACAACCACTATCCCAGTAGTAGTAGGAGCGCTGGGAATGATTAAGAAAAAGACTGATACACACCTTAAAAACATCCCAGAAAATCCATCTTTATCTGAGATACAAAAGATCGTGCTAATGGGCACTGCTCACATACCCAGAAAGAGGTAGTCGAGGCTTGTCATGGAGTGGATGGCAGAGGTCGAAGGGTGTAGTAGTACAACAACCCGTGAGACGAAAATCCACCTGTTTACCATATTAGCAAATGACTTAGCCAAATCAGGCAGACAGCCAGAGGTTTTCTCTCCACACACACGTGCCGAAATGGCATTTCTCACTCACACACCCATTCATACGCAATACTACACAGCACCACAGACTGTCTATACAGACACTCATTTCTACTCCTTAAAACTCTCACTTTATTAGTATTTTGCATGACGATTGAACTATAACGTTCATTTCAATTCCGGCTAAATAAGGTTGACTGTTGATGGCTCCGCCTGTCTAATCAGACAATGGATGTGCCTAGTTAAGGACTCAGATGTGTAACAACATTGGCTGTGACTGAACAAACCAATTCTTGAATGGCAGTCCTTCCGCAGCGAAGGATACTGAGTATACAAGCTCTGTACACTCTAATCTCGGTGGCTGTGGTGAGTTTGTTGTCTTCTCACGCTCTCTTGGCCTAGCTTGGCCATGGTAACAACGGCTTTCCACATCCGCCTGTTGAGCTCTGGGTCGAGGAACCCGTTGTTGGTGACTGTCGATCCCAAGTAGGTGAATTCATCTACAACTTGCAGGGTGTAGTCTCAGATGCTGATGCTTGGGCCTTTGCCAATATTCTGGCCCATGATCTTCTCCAAACTGATGATGAGGCCAAATTCTTGGCAGGCATGCACCAGGGAGCTGACTAGCCCCTGGAGACCAGACTGTGTTAGGTGCCAAGGCGGCATCATCAGCGAAGATCATCTCCCGGATTAGGACCTGGCGCTCTGAAGCGTGTAATGTTGAACAGACTGCCATCAGAGAGCGTCGGAGGAGGATGCATCCCTGCTTTACTTAGCTTTGAATGGGGAATGGATCTGACGGTGATCCGTCAAATTGTACTGTCCCCCACATGCCGTCATAGAAAGAGGAAACAAGATTCAGTAGCTTCGGTAGTCATCAGATCTTCTTCAGAAGTGCAAAGTGGCCTCATGCTAACCAGGTTGATGGCTTTGGTTAGGTTGACGAAGGCACTGCATAAAGGCTCCTGTAACTGCCTGAATGAGAAGATGGTGGATCTCTATGCCCTGAAGCCACTTTGGGATTCAGGATAGACGCGATCCGCCAGCGGTGATATGCCTCTTTAGTTATTACAGCCGCTGCGGTCACCCTTATTCATGTACAGTGTGAAAATGTTTGCATCTCGCATATCTTGAGGAACTAACCCATCTTCCCAGCACCGACAGAGTAGCTTGTGAAGATGGCCCAGGAGCACTGATTTCTCACACTGGATCACCTCAGCAGGGATACTGTCCTTGCCTGGTGCCTTGCCATACTGGCAAGGGTCGACTCAGTGACTACATTCTCAGCGGAGTACAGGTTGTGGTAGTACTTGGCCCACCTCCCCATCTGCTTGGCATGGTCTTTGATGACTTCACCGTCATTGGATTTCAGTGGAGCAATCTTGCTAGTAGTGGCCCGAAGGATTTCTCCATGCCCTCGTACATGCCCTGCACATTGACACTTTAGGCACAGAACTGGATGTTCTGGCACAGATTCTGCCAGTAGTCGTTTTTGCAGCACCTAGACGTTTGTTGGGCGTTGTTTCTCAGTGGAGCAATATTTTTATTCTGATGGATTTCTCTTGTAGTTGATCAGAGCTTCTCTCTTAGTATCGATCACAGGTTCCATCTCAGACTGGTGAGCCTTAAACCAATTCTGGTTTTTCCTATCCCTTTTCCCGGTGTTGTAGATGGTGTCACGAATGGATTGCCACCTCTTCTCCATGGGTCTGACTGCATTTACTTTGAAAGCCTGTTCCATTTGGTCGTTCACTTCTATGTGAAGCTCAAGGTTAGCTGCTCTAGTGATACGTACCCCCATATACTTTTTACTAAAATTTTTTAAATGTATTGCTGTAATTTAAATACCTTCTTTGAAGTTTTAATTTTGGTTTTAACAAGAAGATAGCATAAAGTTAGTCATAAAAATCACATTTGTGCATTTCAAACAGGTTTTAGACTGTTTTTAATTCATTTTTTCCCTAAAAATTTGTTTGATTCCGCCATATTGACAGGTGTTGATGGAAAAATTATGTAATTAAAAATCTTCCAAAAATACAATAGCCGCCAATGAAATAATTGTGGGCGTACAACAATTACTTTAACGATTACTTTACTGAATTTAAAAAAAAATATTATTTATTATTTTAAATATACTGAAAAATACAATTGTTCACGCCAGATATCTTTCATTTGTGTAAAAGATTGTATGGATAACCAAAAGTGATAGAACTTCGATTAATAATATGGCAAACAAGGGTGTTAAAAGTTAACGAGTGAGTTAACACAGTAATTATTGCCTTCCGGGCCTCCGTACATTTTAAATGTATAACATCTGTATTAAATTTTAAAAAAAAATACATCTGTTTACTATTTTTGGTTAATTTATATATTTCTAGATTAACAAAACACTGTTATTATATAAAAACAACATCCCAGGTCTAACCAATGAACATATATTAAAAAAAGATTTTAAAAGAATTTTTCAAAATCAATTAAATTCTTTTTTTTCATTTTACATACCTTTTTAGGTATTTCTGCGCACTTTGGACACCCCATTTTAAAACGTAAATTAAAAGACTGTTCTTGTTTTTGTTAGAAAGAATAAAGTCCAAGTATGTGTCCGGAAAAAGAAAAAAAAACTTCAATGTAGAATTGTGCTCTTAAAAGTCAATTTTAAGTTTTAAACTATAATTTCCGCCATTTTGTTGACCTTTTTGGAAATTTAAAAAAATTCGAATTCTGTAATTTAAAAAAAATTTTAAAATCAAGAATTCTTCAGATGTTTTTAAGAAAATTAGATATCCTTAGTTTCATCATTACTGAACAATCCGTAACCGAATAATTACGATTTTCCATTCAAAAACTACATAAAAACCTCTTTTTTTCACGTTCTTACTGCCATTTTAGCACCTGTTCACAAACCAATTACCACATAAGAAGCTATTACGGAAGTCGGTATTTGTCAATAAGCAGATGGCTGACTGAGATTATGACAGCAGTTGTGTCCTCTTTGTTGACATGAAAATGTACGTTTATGTCCATCTGTAGAAAAATATCGGCCAATTAAATCACAACAAAAATAATAATTTAAAAAAATGCCCATGGTTTCAGTTTTCATTTTTTACATATCTTTACTTACCCTTTCACAGTACATCCCGTGAGAACAGATTTTAACTGATTAGAACAGAAACAGAGTAACAAATTAATTTTTTTAAAACAGTAAAAATTCTCTCTAAAAAAGATTTTAATGCTAAGATTATTTCTCTTTTATGGAAAATAGCGATAAATCATATTTTACCAAATGAATGAAAAATATTGGCAATTAGAGAAATATTTTTTTTTTCGCAGTTTTAAATAATTTAAATTAACATTTTTTTACGGAAAATCATATATAGCTTTTTTAAAAACAGAAGCAGAATTTATATGTTCATGGGCTTGACTTAATAATGTAAAAAGATCGGACAGATCCATTGAAAGTAAATCAAATTTTTAAGGGGAGTTTTTTTTAATCACAATGAAAAAATATTTGTTTCCCGAAATTTGGAATACAAACTGATTTAAAAATAAATTCATCCTTTATTCGATAAGTATTGAAGGTTTTATTAAGATCGGATCAGTAGTTTCTGTATAATAAATTAAAAAAATCTAGGTGTTTTTTTGATCGTTGAAAATTGGAGAAATTTTACTACTAATTACTACGGAAAACATTTTTGTTTACATTTGCGCGGAGATTTACACTATTTTGATTCAATAATATCTCCTGTTTTATAAGGTGCACACAAATAATTTTTATCTCATATATTTCGCCAATCTTTCAACTTACTAATGACACTAACATTTTTCAACGAAAAAAGTTTTATATGATTTTGACTTTTATTTTATCAAGGTGTCAATTTTCCGTAAGTGGGTCACGAACAGCGCAGAAATACCTACATAACTTAAAAGTACAATATATTTTAACACATAAAACTAAAAAAAGAAATGCTAAACAAAACAATAATTTAGTTTATATTGAAATTTTTAATTTTCAGGTTCAGGTCATTAATTAAGCCTCATCTGACAAATTTTAGAAAAAGATTAAATTCATTTAAGTTCTTCAGGGATTTATCTTCTTATAATGTAAACTCCTTTTGCTAACTGCTTGATATTTTATCGAAATTTCATAAAATTAAATAAGGGCGTTATTGAAAAATATTTACATTTTTTTCTTACAAAATACCCCTTTCATAAAAAAAAAATCATTCATAAATGAATAAGTACCGAAAGTTTTATTGAAATCGGCTCATTAGTTAGCTTTTGGTAGAATTTTAAAATCTGGGGGTGTTTTCACCTAGAAAATTTCTAATGCAAACTATTCACACCGAGTGTAAACAACTTTTCAAACACAAATATCTTTATATACTAGACAAAAATAATTTTTATATAAAAGATTTTCTACAATCTTTCCTCTTACTAATGACACAAAGATCATTATGATAAAATTAAAGTGTTGCAAGTTTCGGGTGTTTTTATCGAAGCATATTGCCTTGTTGTCAAAAGTGCGTGGAGGTAGCAACCTAGTGGTGTTGTTGCGTAGGCATCCTTTCTGTTTGATGTGGTGGATTCTGTTTGGTGTCAGTCGGACTTGTGGTTGGCACTATGGAAGAAGCGTGTGAGAAGCACTCTATTGGGGAAGCTCTTCTGGCGATATTCATGCCCAGCTGATGCCAGTGTCCCGATCTTGGATGTCTCCAGGAGACTTCATGACGGGGCCTTGTCCTGAAGAACGTCTTGGTAATGCACAACTTGCGGTAGAAGCAGAACTCCAGCAGTCACTGGACATTCTCGTTCATATTGCCAACGCCTAAGTGTCTGAGACAGTTTATCCATGAGATGTGGTCCGATCCGACTCTAGCATAGAAATCGCTGAGCAGAAAGATGTGCTCAGATTCTGGAATCTTGCTGTTACACTGAGGATGTTCACCTTGCCGGGCAACGTTGAAAGGCTGAGGGAAAGGATGAATCCAAGGCCGACGCTATGCGGGCGAGGTTCCTCGTTGGGTCTGCCCTGTCAGAAGATAGTATAGACACCCCCCCCCCCGCAGCATGCTGTACGCAGCAAGCCTGGTCCCCTGCAGTGCTGCTATGAGGATGTCCCACCACCTCATCTCAGAGTCGATAATTGCTGTTTTCTTGCTGTCATTGATCTGAGAGGTCAAATGGCCAGTCGCATGACTGGTGGTTTCTTTTTTATTCTCTGTGATTTGCACGGTGCAGAGATAACTGTCTGCTATTCGATGCAATTTTAAGCTCTAAGTACCCATTGAAGCAGACAGAGGCGGATCAGCACCCTATTGTCCAGGGGTTGTTCGGATTGGATATCCTTGGCTGCCCAGACTTCAAGATCCCCCTCTTGGCCTCACTGACGTGGCTCAAAGGAATGTGCAACAGTACATTTGGCATAGGCTTGGCTGGTTCGTGGGCGCCAGAGCATATCCACACATCGGTGGGCCATGTACGCCGCACGTCTACACCCTCACCTTTTTTGCCCAGTTATATCACCGGGTGCCCGGTCGTGCCAAATTGTAACAAATTCTGTGAGAACGAGGGGTACCAGGTGCTGATACGGACACGATAATAGTCTAAGAGCACGTTTTCTGTCCCTCATAAGGCACCAAGCTGGAAATGATTTTAACTTGTCAAGTGAGACAATATTGAGTGGTCAGATCAGTCTGACCTGGGGCGGGGCCAACCGAGACCCCCTTTAATAAGCCCCCATCAAGCTGGATTGCCCCTCATAAGGTATGAACATTTTAGAATATTTTTATTTTTAAAAGTATGTTTGAAAAATCCCCCCCCCCGCGAGCAATATGTATATTTTTGAAAACGATGTTTAAAAAAATAAAAATGAATTCATAATGATGTGAAACAGAACAGTCATTGGATCGATATTGATAGCTCAGTAGGTAGAGTGCTGGACTACCAGTCTACAGTTCTCAGGTTCGAACTTTTATATATCGGTTTCTTCCCTTGGTTTTTGGCGAGGACTCTTGTTCTTGTTCTTGTTCTTGTTCTTGTTACTGGAGAAAAACAAAGTCAACTCCAGCCTCTGACTTGGAGTTTCACAATAAGTATGTGATACTTTATCTCACCGCATTTTTAGATTTCAATTCTTGAGTGGGCGGCGAGGAACTGCGCAGAAAATGATGGGCGTTTTGAAATTTTGGTGGGTCGTATAGGATTTTGAGTATTAAAGTCTGTAATTGACAACAAAAAATGAGTCAACAGCAACATTTTTGTTTATTAATTTACCAAGCAGCACTGTGATATCGCACATTATGTAGGTGCGTAGAGAAATATGTAAATATTTTTGTAGGTGTGCATACGCCTGTACCACACTCCCTGTAGGTACGTGGTACATATATATATATATGTTACTACTTTACATTAATTTCATTAAAGAAGCTTGTAACGCGAAAGCCGTTCATTTTTATTGTTTTGTAAGAGTTAAAATGTTTTTGGTATTGTTTTTAATATTTACTATACAGGAGGAGGGCGGAAATATTTTCTATGTGAAAGTGGGCGGTGACGACAAAAAGGTTGAGAACCCTTGGTCTAATATAAAGTCCCGATGATCCAAAGCGAAAGTGAGGCGTACACTGGAGCCACTCCTTTCCAGGTGCAGTGACCGCCGCAGGATCCCTATCTGGCTTGCAAGGCAGGTGGTCCTTTGTATACGACTTCTCCTATATTATAGTCTAAGAGGAAGAGCCCATGTCGTTTTTTTGCCCCTCATAAGGTACCTGTAAATGATTTTAACTTGTCAAGTTAAGTAAAGTGGGACAATATTGAGTGATCAGCCCAGCCTGAACTGAGGCGGGGTCAACCAATACCCCCTTTGATAAGACCCCTCCCCTCATAAGGTACCAAGCCCAAAATGTGTGTATGGTGAAATCTTAGCATACTTATGCCAAATTTAATAAACTGACCAAATTCTTTTTTACTCTGAACCCAAGTCAGACCCCCTAAATTACTCTCTATGTGGGCTAATTGACACTCTTTATGCCCTATAGTATCAGGAAAAAACCCAGAACTGACTAAAGTTTTCTGGCCCTAACACCAGGTCAGATGCCCCTAGATCAGTGGTGGAGAAGCTATGACACGCGCGTCTGCAGTGACACGCCGCAGGTTTTTAGATGACATGCAATGAACTTTGAAAAAAACTTATTTTATTATCCTATTTTTATAAGTATATTTCAAGTTATATTTGATTAAACTCCGAGTTTTATAAATATATTTGAAAAATAGGCCGCTTATCTATAACCATTGACCTAAATCTAAAATACATGAATACATGTAAGTGACACTCCGATAACAGGATTATTCACAAAATTTAAATTTCGACACACCGTGCTAAAAAGGTTCGCAATCACTGACTTAGATAGAACCCCTCCATGTTACCCACTATGTGGGCTAAATTCATTTTTATGCTCTATAACAATCAATAGATATTTCTGCGGCTTTGGACACCCCATTTTAAAACGTAAATTAAAATTTAAAAACTGTTGTTTGTAAGTTTTTTCTTGTTTTTGTTAGAAAGAATAAAGTCCAAATATGTGTCCGGAAAAAAGAAAAAAAATAATTCAACGTAGAATTGTGCTCTTAAAAATCAATTTTAAGTTTAAAATTATAATTTTCTTAAGTCCGACATTTTGTTGACCTTTTTGAAAATTAAAAAAAATTCGAAGTCTATAATTTAAAAAAAAAAAAAATAAAGAATTCTTCCGATATTTAAAATTTTTTTAGAAATACTTAGTTTCATCATTGCTAAACAATACTTAACAGAATAATAACGATTTTCCATTTAAAAATTACATAAAAACCTCTTCACGTTGGGCTGGGTGGGGGTGGGTCAAATATTTCTCAGCGCCTGTGACTTATCGCAAAAGATAAGCCCTGTCAACAACAGAACCTGTGAATAAAACCAACTGGCTGACTGTGAGATTATTACAGCTGTTGTCTCCTCTTGGAACAGGCATGATAATCATCGCAATGTCCATCCGTAGAAAAATATCGGCCAATTAAATCACAACAAAATAATTAATTAAAAAGATTGCTACAGGTTTCATTTTTGATTTTTTTTACATATGATTACCTACCCCTTCGGTACATCACGTGAAAACAGAATTGAAGCGAAGGCACAAGAAACAGAGTAAAAATTTGAATTTTCAAAAATCATCGATTTTTTAAAAATTCTCTATAAAAAAGATTTTAATGCTAAGATTATTTCTCTTTTTACGGAAAATAGCGATAAATCATATTTTACCAAATGAATGAAAAATATTGGCAATTAGAGCAGTATTTTTTTCGCAGTTTTTTACAAAACATTTTTTACGGAAAATCCAATATAGCTTTTTCAAAAACGGAAGCAGAATTTATATTTTCATGGTCTTGACTTTACGATGTAAAAGAATCGGACCGATACAGATATAAATACATAAAATAAATCAATGAAATCATCAAATGTTTTAAGGGGAGTTTTTTAAAATCACAATGAAAAAATATTTTCCCCCCGAAATTTGGAATACAAACTTATTTTTAAAATAATTCATCCTTTATTCGAAAAGTATTGAAAATGTTATTAAAATCCAATAAGTAGTTGATGTGTTGTAGTTTTTTTAAAAATCTATGTGTTTTTTGTTCGTTAAAAAGGGGAGAAAATTTACTCTTTGTTATTACGAATTTGTCATGTTTACACTATTTTTATTCAACAATATCTCCGGTTCTATAAGGTGTACACAAATAATTTGTATCTCATATATTTCGCCAATCTTTCAACTTACTAATGACACTAACATTTCTCGACGATAAATTTAAGTTTTATATGATTTTGACGTTTATTTTATCACGGTGTCAAACTAGGTCACGAGGCCGCAGAAATGCCTAATTGGGTAGCTAAACAAACATATTTCAGCCTTTTAATTTTTTTGTATGAAGATAACTTTTTTTTACCCTATTCAGTCGGAGGTGGATAAAAAGGATTTTTGGTTTCAAGGAAAACGGGCGTCTTTTCGAAACTCCTAAAAAAGTTCACAATGAATGTACCCCCCACCCCCAAGTTTATAATGAATGTAACCACGACATCGTTTAACTATTCATTTGGATTCAAAGAATCCAAGAAAACGGACATCTTTTCGAATCTCTAAAAAAAAACTTTTTTAATGGCTTTTAACGGACGTATTCAATATGTGACTATTTGTGTATTCGTCTATTACAGGGCTTCTCAACCAAGTTTATATTGGGGGTAAAATTGGGGCCTGTACAGGGGCATCTGACCTGGTGTTAGGGCCAGAAAATTTGGTCAGTTCTGTTTTTTTCTGTTCTTTGACATCTATAACTTTTACTTTATAAAAATAAAATACAAAGTAAACTGGATGTTGAAACATGGCCTGACAATCCGAAATATATCCGTTGTCAAAATATATGCTAAGGGAAAACTCGCTGCTGGCCCCGCCCTATATACTCTGTACTAATTAAGAAGCTAATAAAAAAACTTGAAGTTTGCAACATTCAACTCTTAACTTTATTAGTTAGATTTGAATGTTGCAAACTTCAAGTTTTTAAAATTTTAGTTTAAGTTCTACAAAGTAAACAAACACTTTTTTCTTTTTACCTGCCGGATGATTCCAGAGAGGAAGGAGTCTGGTAGGAACGAATTTATCAAGGGTTTTGATTGCAGCTCGATACATGGCAGCCATTCTGAGGTTTTGGATTTATTAATTACCTCAAAGTTCTTGTGTCATAGTTTCTTTGTCACTTTGTTCTCTTTAGCAGAGCAAAATTTCCTCAATGACAACCCCTTGTTGCTCTTGCAGGCGACATCAGAATGTATAGACTGGATGCACAGTAGCCCTCATACGCATTTCCCGGTTTATTTGGTGACCTGTATTGCTGAGGATACGACAGAACGGACGTATATAGTTATCGTAATATACACTCATGTAGTGTTGTCAGCAGTAGTAGCAGCCTTAATCGTGTTACCATGTGTTGTGAGAGAGGTGTGTTGACTCTTGTGGCTGATAAGCAGTAGGCATCACAGACTGTACGTTACTGCAGATTTGTGAAGAAATGTTAAAATGTCAAATTTAACTAGTAACGAATTTGTTTATGCTGATAATACGCACAAGGCAGTTGGTTCTAGTCTCTCCGTCCCCATCCGTCTTAATAGCCGTGGGGAATTCTTTTCAAACCTTTTATATAGCGACACAGTTTAATTTTATGTAATAACCTCACGACCCACTGACTTATATCATGTGCTAATGCACCCCAATCTTTCGTAAACAGGAACGTAATCTATACATATAAAAGCTAAATATGCAAATGAGTATGTTCCTATGGTTGTATGATGTTTGGTTGCCTATAGTGTCTGCTAGCTGAGATCCTACAACACATAATGGACTGGCCCAAATGCGATAGATTGTACAACGAATAATAGAATTAAAGGGTGGGAAAATGAGACGTTCCCATATCAAAGAAGTACACAGACCAAAATCAACAGACAACCTGTGTCTGTCAACGCTCAAAAAGTCTGTCTGTCTCTTTCTCCTTTCTTTCGGCTTCTTTGATGTTCCCTACAGTGAGCAGTTGGAAGTTGGTAGTGGGAAGCAACGCAACAATGTCAAATGCTTTCTTTTTCGACTTTCTTTGATGTAGCCGACAAAGTGAATTAATAAAAAAAAATTACCTAATAAAATCGCCTTTGGCTCCTTATTGGCGATCCATACATAACATAAACCCCGTCATTCTGACGGGTATAATGCTAGTATGATATATAATTTTCTCACCAGTATGACACATACATGCATACATACATACATAAAATGTTCTCAGGCGCAAATGTGTGGAACGTACTCATTGTACAGTTCGCGTATGGATCGTGTTTTGCCTACCATTCCTCTCCCCCCTCTCTCATTAAACCTCTGTTGCGACCCAGTAATGGGTCAGGACCCGTACTTTGAAGAACCCTGGTTTAAAGGACCAGACCTCCTCCCTTTTCTACCCGGTTATACCGTCGTAAAAAACTGTGAGAACGAGACCACGAGAAGGTGTTGTTACGGGCACAGTAATGTAGGAGATGCCGTATGCAAGTGACCTTCTGCCTAGCAAACTAGATATGGATCCCGCGCCGATCACTACACCTGGGAAAGTGTGCCATTTACTATACGCGTCACCTTTTCTAACGGTGAGTGGGACTTTATGATGATAGATATTATAATCTTTAATAGATGAAAAAAAAAAAACCCCAAACAATACAGTCATCCCCCGTTATAACGTGGGTGTTGGGGTCCAAGAAAACTAACAGCGTTATAGAGTGGCGATAACTGCGGGAGCGGAGTATGTGCGATATCCAAGGGCAGGCAATGATAGATGAAACACAGCAAACCTCCACTATCTTATAAAAACTATAAATGAGATTTGAACAAAAACAAGGGCATTCTTTAATGTATTTTATTAAATAATACCACCCAAATAAATCTGATATATTACGAATATTGGCGATTGTTATCTTTTCTGCGTTAAATTCAAAACATTTCCGCGTTAATTTCAAAACAATTCCGCGTTAGATTTCGCTGTATTATGTTTGAAGTTTTCTCTGATCACAGTTTCAGGGTTAGTCTTTAGGGTTAAGGTTAGTGTTAGGGTTAGGGTTAGGGTTAGTATTAAGGTTAGGTTTAGAGTTAGTGCTGGCGTTAGGGTTAAGATTATGTAAGTCAATTATGAACAGAGAAAATTTCAAAATTTGTGGAAAAAAATGCCGTTCTGAGGTCCCCAGACAAACATAGTGCAGCGAAATCTAACACGGAACTGTTTTGAACTGTAACGCGAAAAAGTTAACAATCGCCCCAAATTTCTGTATTTAAAAATAAAACATTTACATATTTACATCAATGAGCAAGGTGGCCAGAAAAATGCCCACATGAAAGAAGTCCACACGAAAATTCCCCACAACAAAAGGGCACACGAAAAAAGCCCACACAGAAAAAAGCCTACACGGAAAAAAGCTTACATGGAAAAAAGCCTACATGGAAAAAAACCCACACGGAAAAAAGCCCACGCGGAAAAAGACCAATGGGAAAAACCCATATGGAAAATAATTTTTGTTGCGTTTAGATAAGGCCCCACATAAATTCAGATTGATATTTCGGAAGCCAAAAACTCTGTTTACAGAACCATTCTTTTTATGTAGGTATTTATGAACAAATCCTAAAACTAACCCTAACCCTAACACTAACCCTTGTAAATAAATTTACTAAAATAGTTTTAAATTAAAAAATGTTCTGCTTCCATTTGTTCCGTGATATTTTATCATTTACACCATCTTATACTAGTTAACCCCTTTTTCTTTGCGAACCTCATCTAAACAACAATTACCAAACACTAACCATAACAACAACATTAACCCTAACTTATATACCTTGTTGTTAAATTCGGAAAAGGTAACAAACGCCTAGTTACTGTTACGACAAAAAACTAATTATATATAGTCTTAGTACCTATTGCTTTTATAACAATGAGTGTGGGGTTGCGAAAAGCTTTTGTCTCATCAGGTGTCGCGAATGAAAAAGGTTTGAGAAGCCCTGACTTAACGCTAAGACACAAATTCACAATATATATACAAGACAAAATAAATACCGAAAAACAATCTGGAATGCCTCGAATGTTAAAATCCTAAAAGATCCAAATTTGCCCGCTCGATTGTATTGCATAAACGACCAAAAATGAGAAAAACCAGGTTAAATTTAATAAAACGTTCAGCATTTATTCCTTGATGACTGAATTTAAAACGCCACATTGTAAACAAATCGTGGAAACAATTCCTAAAATATACCGGCGATATACTGACTGCTTCAGGGATAAACTCCACTGCAACTCCATCGGTGCGGCCTGTACACGTGACACATACATACTTAGAAAAACGCAACTATTTTAGCCACTAGTCCGAATGTTAAAAAAAACCCTGTTTTCCTATTCATTGAGGGGAGTGTGTGTGAAAAGTTTCAAGTTTCTACTTTGAACGGTTTGGGCTGTATACGGGACACATACATAAATAGAAAAACGCAACTAAATAAGCAATTTCTTTTACCTGCCGGATGATTCCAAAGAGGAAGGAGCCTGGTAGGAACGAATTTCTCAAAGGTTTTGATTGTAGCTCGATACACGGAAGCCATTCTGAGGGTTTGGATTTATGAATTGCCCTATGGAACAACTGAACAAACAATTCAAGTATTCCAAGCAGTAAATAAGGCAACACAATTCATTTTCATAGAGCGTTGTTAGGGAACAGGTCAGTAGCTCAGTTGAATATGAAATGTGAAAAAGTTAAAACAGACGTTAGCTTTGTTTGACCACAGCACATTCCAGTGTGACGTCAGCGCATTCCCCTTGGGACAACAATAGTTAATAAGTACCCCCAAGCTCTAAAAATAATATGTTGTTATTTGTTTTTTGTTACTTTTTTCTCTTTAGCAGAGCAAAATTTCCTCAATGACAATAATGTAGGTGTAGGTGACATTTTGTCTGTGACTTCTTGTATACTATTACCATAACAACGAAAGCTATACGTTTTTTTTAATAAAACAAAATTCTGTTTTTCATTTAGGTCGGTGAAGTGAGCCATTTCACTTCGGGGCTTGTCGCCTTTATGACTCAAAAATCCTTTAAACCAGCAACATTCACTGTCCAAGGTCTAACATCAGTAACGAAATCACATCAACTCGCCACGGATATGGACACATACAACGTTGATATCATCAGGCTCCAAGAAACTAAAATCGAAAAAGAAATCGACGCTAATGTCAACGGATACTTTCGAAACGAAAATCAGACAGCAAGGCATCGAATTCCTAATTCACAAAAGTGAGGAATTTCGAAGACTAGCCGGAGACAGAGGAGCATGGAGAAGACTGGTGAACAAGATATGTGATGCCCAAGTAGGGATGGCTTTGTCCTACACAGCACAAAGGCGATGAATAAAAAATAAATATTTTTCATTTATTCTTTTCAAGTTTTCATTCTTCTTCTTGTTTACAATAACTAGATCTGATTTTCTTGCCGGAATTGGGTGATCTGTTTGGATCTAAAAATCCCAGATAATTCTATGCTTTTTATTCTTTATTATAGATTGTGCATATGCCATTTAGTTTGTATGTTCAAATCTTATTATATGATTGACATTCTCATATTTATCTCCACACATTCTGCATTTGCTAGTTTTTTGTATCTTGTCTCTCTTGGGATTTTTATAATTGGTTTTTATGGCGTTGTTCTGGGCCACCAGTTGCGAAGCTTTTAAGACAGAATATCTCAACCCAATTTGATACCCCTGACTGGTAAGAATAATCTTTGTGATGAGAATTCAACTGGTTTAACATAGAAGATAAAGACTTGAAAGACGACCATTAGGAGAAATATCGCCAAGAACAGAATACCAGCTTTTTACAGGGTGCGCCATAAAGATCTATGGTAATGTATTGCATAAGGTTCGCAAAGAAGTAATGGTCGCAAAGAAAAGGGAGGTAACTGTAATGTTTATATAAATGTATGTATTATGTTAAATCAATAAACATGCCGAAGCAAGCCCCCAGCAGCCCCATTCCGTTTCCGGTCCCAGAAAGCGCGGACCGGAAGTAGGAACGGGGAATGCTCAGTTAAACACAGGCATAGCCCTGATTGTAGCTGACGCCAAACACAGATAATTAGAGAAAAATAATTCACAAAAGAACCAAATGTCCGGTGGTGAAGAATTGGGGTAGGAAGCATTCAGGCGGCATCGTATGGCGCCATGGTCTCCAGCTAAACGAGAATTTAAGTAGGTCCAAGGTCTCCAGGGACACCCCTTGACATTATGACTCCAGGGTTAATGAGAAACACGTGTTTAACGCACACACGCATTTCTTTGCACATATTAAGAGCGCCGAGACTTCACCATGCAATCTCGTAAATCACCCTTCAAGGTAGCGCACGGTTTCTCCTCCTCCGAATCACGTCATAAAGCCTTAAGACAAGCTACAAACTGGCAAAGGCGAACTACGATAATAGAAAAGAATTTTCACCTTCATCTCGAACTTTTGTGCTCTAGTTCAATTCATCTTGAACTAGAATAGCCACTCCTACAAGCTTCATGAACTTATTCCTTCCTTGTAGTTATCGAGTGATTGTGCATTCAAATGCTGCGTATGTTATTTACGATGTTTTTACCGTATTTGTGTATTTTGCCTAAATCACGGCCTTATCATTGTATTTGCAGTTTTCTACGTTCAAAGGTAAACGTTATGTATGCCGATTTACGATGTTAACCGTTTATATGTATTTATTATTATATTGCAGTTTTCACGTTGTACTGAACATAAAGTTGAACGTAACGTTGTACTGAACGTAACGTTGTACTGAACGTAACGTTGTACTGAACGTAACGTTGTACTGAATGTAAAGTTGTACCAAAACGTTGTACTGAGCGTCGTACTAAGTGTTGTACTAAGAACGTTGCACTAACACGTTGTAATAAAGATCGTTTATGTACACCAGTAAGAAGCGTTAGATCGTTTCCTTCACGTTAAAAGCCGGGCTGTAGTTACACTGATCAACACGTGTCTTTTCGGTGCATCTTCTTTTATTAACACGCTTAAACACGGTTACGAATCAAACACATTCTAATCTCACACAGCTACAACAGAAAGAACAACAAAGCGAACAAAGACATTAAACACAACAAGAACGTTACATTTGGCGACGAGGAAAAAGATCGAAAGAAAACGCACATAATACTGGCCACGAGGGGGGGGGATAACCTATCTGACTCACGTGGGAAATGTCTCTTCCACATTATCCACCGTTTGACTGTAAGTTAGACGGCAAGATCGTCCGAAACAGACTACAGAATTACTTCATCGCACACAGGATCAAAAACGACAGCCGCCAGAAAGCCATGCTTTTAACTTTTGGTGGTGATGATTTGAACGATATCGTCGAATCATTACCGAGCGAACAAGTAGCGCAAGGAAGAGCTGAAAAACACTTCGACAAACTGGTCAAAGCAGTAGAAAATCATTTCAAACCACAGCAAAACGTCGAGTACCAAAGATTCATCTTTAGACAGGTTCGACAGAAAACTGACGACACTGATGAGTTCTACACCGAGCACAAACAGCTGGCTCAAGGCCGACAGAGCTGCCCAGCGCACAATCATCAATACAACAACTGCAAGAGGTTAAACCACTTCGCCTCCGTCTGTCGCTCGCAACCGCAAATACAAGCCCCACCGCCTCAATTTTCAAACGAACCGGTGGACCACACAGAGAGAAGGCGATCAGACACCCCTAATTCTGGTAGCGACGATGTCAATTACGTCTTCGCAGTGAACCACATAGAAGAAAGGCGATCAGACAGCCCCGATTCTGACTGCGACGATGTCAACTACGTCTTCAGAAGCGATGTAGCAACTAAACCTGTGGTGACTACACTCACTATCCGACGAAGACCACAGGCTGCTGGAAAACTTCATGCACGCGCAACGGAACAGAATGGATGAGTTGGAGGAACACCTTACCGAGACTGAGTAGAAGTTAGCTGCAGCTCTCGAAAAAAACACAAAACAGGAAGAATGCCATGTCAAGAAACGAGAACAACAAAACGAGATCACATACACGGAAAAAATCAAAAGGATCGTGAAAAAAAACAAATAAGAGGAAGAAACGTAAGAAAAAAACCCCACACACACATACACAACATGAACACAACACGGAAACAGCTAAGAGGAAGAAACGGAAGAAACGAGTGAAATATCACATGCAAACACCTAATTA
>VCCN01000462.1:3649500-3662250 GCA_006491835.1 Architeuthis dux | reverse complement strand
ATCTTCTATTTTTGACAAAGGGACGCTGCGGAAGACACAAAGTCTGTCCATGAAAACCCTTCTGAAAGAGCAAGCTCGTGCTAAGGAAGATATACCCGAAGATTCTCTATATGTAATTGATAGTGGTCACCTACTTCACGAGGTGACATGGCCAATTGATGCAACATACGGAGGTGTTTAGGAGGAATATGTATCATATACAACAAAACATTATGGTACAAGTTGCATTGTGGTGTTTGATGGCTACACACACTGCAGTTTCATTATGTACAACAGGCAAATCAAGAATACATATATTTCTTCTGGACTCAAGCTGGAATCATTGCCCCCAACAAAGGCTGCTGCAAAATACCACTCTTACCGAGTTTACCCCACAGTCCAGCAGTGGTTAGGAAAATACATGTCCCCCCTTGAATAGGGCTGGGTTTGCAATGGTAAGATATTGGTGCCTATTGAAATGATCAACCAGTTGTTCCTGACAAGGTTTTGAATTTTATTGCTTGTGGCTGCAAAACAGATTGTCTGAAATCTTGTGGTTGTCGAAAAGCTGGGTTACATTGTTCACCGATGTGTAGTCATTGTAATGGACAGACATGTCAGAATACTCACCCAATTATTACTGATGAAGATGATGCGAATTAATTGCTTTTCTCGGGTTTTCCCTGTGGGATGCTTCTTAAACCCTAATATAATGCATTTTATCAAATTGACTATTTTCTCATCTGTATGCGTCTATCCCCTGTCGCATGAACCAGATAATTTTGATGTGCCAATAATATTTCCATAATAAAATCAAAATTGAAGATTAAAACAATGACTTAGGATAAATAATAATTTATAATAATACTAAAATTAATGGAATAAGAATAATTTTAGTAATTATAAAAGAATGATAAGTGAATAAATAATTAATATTGATTAATTACAATTATTAATAAACTGAATTTAATTAGTGTCGTCTTGTGTCGGCACATTGGGGAGTTGCGCTGAGCCCCACGATTTTAGGGACCCCGAAATCCAATTTGAAAAAATAAAAACTTAATTTTAATGTGTTGGGGGCGAGTGGGGTTATGGACCCCAGTGGATTGCTTTGCCCGGGGGCCTAAAATATTCTTAGTTTTAATTAGTATGTATATACCTCCATCAAAAATTAATTCTACAATCCATAGAATTTGGACTATGGACTTGAAGTTTTCTCGTAAAATGCTGAATACTTAGCTTCACGCCTTGGGCTGTAACTTTTAAAACCCATCACATACAAATTGCGAACATACAGCGTTATAAAGCCGATAGGATTCTCTTTCTAACGATATATATATATGTATATACCACAATCAAAAATTAATTCCAAAGTACATAGAATTTGGACTGTGTACTTGATGTTTTCATCGTAAAATGCTGAATACTTAGTTTCACGTTTTGGAGCCCATAGATACAAATTGACAAGATACACCGTTGGAAAGCTGAGAAAATTCTCCTTCCAACGATATATATATGTCACGGCGCGTATACTTTCAAGTATACACGCCTATCGTGGTATCTCGAGTGTTAAGGTCAAAACAACAAATTATACATCGGAGACGGGAAAACGGATAAAAACGTGATGAAAAACAATGTGTACGTGCAGATAAACAACCCGGGAAACAAAAAAGACAAACTCGGGGATTTTTTGGTGAGCAATAATTGTAGTTTTTATCAAAACATTAAGACAGGAAATATTCTGGGGAGAGAAAATAGTCCGGTTGACCGTTGAAGGAAATTCTGGGGAGAGAAAATAGTCCTATTGAGGAAACTCAAATAGAGGGGTTTCAAAATGTTCAAATGGTTGAAAATGTTGATTTGGTCCACAGCCTTTAGAAAAGGCAAAAGAAAAAGAATAGGAGAGCTTATATCTCCTCGGCGAGAGACCTTCGTTCGCGTCCGAAGGAATAGTCGAGTCAAAAACACCAACCGTATTTTTCACCGCCTCCGTCAGCTAGCTGCGACTAGCAGACTTTCGTCTCTCTCTGTCCTCCTCCACCGCTGCCGGCGCTACTGCTCTGCTGTTCTCCTTTCTTTTCCTTCCTCCTCCGCGCCGAATTCAAATCCCGGGGAAACGGGATTTTCATAAAATCTTTCCTTTGTCTTTCGCGCGCCAATTTTTAAATCTTAGGGAGGCGAGATTCTCCTTTTGAAGAACTCTTATTGAAAAGATCCAATTCTTTTCTTAATACGAACTTTCTTTAGACTTATTTCACGTCTCCTTTTTAACTCTTATTTAAAAGGTTAAATGACTTTGCTGAACTCAAGCTGAACTCAATATTTCGTTTGCTGACTTAATTGTAGGCTTCTCTGCGGACTTTTAACACCCTATTTTAAAACGTAAATTAAAATTTAAAAAATGTTGTTTGTAAGTTCTTGTTTTTGCTAGAAAGAATAAAGTCCAAATATTTGTCCGGAAAAATTTTTTAAATTCCATCCTAGTACTGTGCTCTTAAAAGTCAATATTACGTTTTGAAATGGAAATTTTCAAATTTGCCGCCTTTATGTCTGACCTTTTGAAAAATTGAAAAATATGGAACTCTGTAATTTAAAGATTTCTATGGGTTTGGTTAAATTACAAATACTGAGTTTCATCATTACTGAACAAAACCTAGCACGACTTTCATCGCAAAAACCAACAATAAATACCTTTTTTCACACTGGGCGATGGGGGATGGAATGTCTAATATCCGTCATCGCGCCTGTCAATAGTTACGACAGATTATGTCAACAAAAGCAGCAGGAGTGATGACGTGACTAGTACTTGAAGGCAGTAAGTTCAAAAGTGACAGACAGGTAATACAGTTGTCTCCTCTTGAACCGGACAAATAACGTAATTGCGCCTATGGCCACACGTAAAAAAACACAGCCCAAAACAACAAAAACTTTTTTTTAAAATTGCTACGCAGTGTTTGTTTTGATTTTTTTTTACATTTGCTTACCCTCCCTTCGGTTCATTATTATCACAAAATATCAGATTGTGCGCAACAGCAAAAGAGTAAAACTAAGAATTTTCAAAAATGATAAATTTAAAAAAAAAATCAAAGATTTTTTCTCTTTTTACGGAAAATAGCCATAAATTATATTTTACCAAATGAATAAAAAATATTGCCAATAAGAGCAATATTTTACTTTTTTTTCTTCAGTTTTTTTAAAATTTCTAAATAAGACATTTTTTACAGAAAACCCTAAGCATCTTTTTCAAAAAGGTCAACAGAATTTATATTTACATGGACTTAACTTTCAAATGTGAAAAATCCATGAATTTGGGCAAAATTATAAATAAAATAAATCATCAAGTGATTGGTATAATCACAATTGAAAAAGATTTTTCTTCAGAAATTTGGAGTAAAGATTTATTTAAAATAAATTTCGTCCTTTATTAGATAAGTACTGAAAATTTCATTAAAATCCAATAAGTAGTTGATTTTTTGTAATATTTTTTCGCAAGGTGTCAATTTCCGCTAAGTATATCAACGGAGTCCGCAGAGTTGCCTACCCTTTTTTTTTTTATTAAATTTATATATTTTCTTGTTAAAAATTCGCATTTGTCACTATTTCTGAATGAACCGGTTGTGCCAAATTTAAATGTAGATACAGATATTATTCCTTTGTAATCTATTCTTGTCAAGGACGTGATCGCGTTTAATATAACACTTAATTTCTTAAATATATCTTTATTCATTAGAGGTATATTTTGGGAGTTGTTGAGTCGACAGTCGACGCTCCCCTAACCGCGGGCGACGGTTCGCTGGGTCAAGCTCGAGATCAAGGTCAAAGAGTCCCTCGTCTGTGTGTTGGTAGCACAGACGTTTCGGCGATCAAGCCAGATCGTGCACTATGCCCTACTCTTTTAAAAAGGCAGCGGAAAACTAAAATACCGGCAGACCGAGACGACGGGTTCTGTAGGCACGATTAGTAAAGGTTGTCTGTTGCACATATTTGACAAATCTACCGGCACGAATTTCCTTGTAAGTAGTGGCACTCAAGTTTCTATAGAACCCGCTACCTTACAAGATAGACTAAGAGGTCCAAAGAAATTAACTCTCCATACCATAAATAAATCTCTGATCCATACTTTTGGACAGAGATGTATTAATTTACACATTGGCCTTCGGAGGAATTTCTCTTTCGCGTTTACCATCGCCGATGTTGCCACACGGATATTGGGTGCAGATATTCTGCATACTTTCGGTTTGCTCATAGACCTCAACAACAGACAACTATGTAGTTGGGATTCTCCTCTTCGCATGGTACCTAAAAAGGGCGGCACACGGCGTGCGTGTGGTGATTATCGTTCCTTGAATTTTGCGACAAAGCCGGACTATATATATATTGTCTGCCTTTTGGTCTAATCGGACCGCAGTCTTTGTATAAGCTGAATAAAGCTCCTATACAGTCAAGCCTTGTTCTTCATTACAATTTATTTAGCTTATTATGGAACATTTCATGCGGCCGGAATGATTTGATGTCTTTTCGGAAAGTGAAGCAGCAGACAGACGCTGTAAGCACTGGTATCAGACTTTATAGACACCTTACTTTGCGAAGACCCAGGGCCGGCGGATAAATAAACGTGGACTTCTAACGAATTACGTGTCACACACAGTAAATAAAATTATTGCTGATTGTTCGTCCTATGAACAGGTCATCGAGTTGCTGCAGGCAACATATGTGAAGCCCCTAAATGAAATTTTTGCAAGGCATTTGTAGGCCACGCGGCGACAGGAAATAGGCGAACATTATACCACTTCTTGAATGAATTAAGAACCTTAAGTAAGGACTGTAACTTCCATCCTATCACAGTAGAGGAAGCACAAGATTTTGAATGCCTTTGTAAACAGCTTACAAAGCGTTCAGGTAAGGCTACGTCTTCTCGAAAACAAAACCATTGACTTGAAAACTGCCTACCAGCAAGCCTATACATTCGAGGTTGCTCTGAAGCAGTCCGGTTCCTATTTCCAGTCTGACACGGTGGGCACCGCTTTGAGTCCACCCGTTTGTATTTCTGCCCCACCCCCTCATGTTGATAGTCCGACGGACTACGATAGCTACTACAACGGCCGCGTTCCCTGACTGCAAAAAACGATAACTAGAATTAAAATCAAGGGAGTTACTACCAATTCCCTGATTGATACTGGCAGTTCTGAAAGTTTCATAAAATCTAACCTAGTGAAGAATAACCAATGGCAATTTTATCCCTGCACCAGGCGAGTAACAATGGCAAATGCGTCACTATCTTCACAGGTGGATGGATACTGCCCAGCCGACCTACAGTTTAATACATTTTAATATAATGGCATCAGACTCTCGATAATGCAAAAGCTCCGCTGTGAGGTATTTTGGTCCACGAACACCTTTCGGAATGACGAAAAGCTGGAAGGCACATTTGCTTATATCGACAACGTGACGGTATGCGGTCACAACAATACAGACCATGAAAACAACCTCAGGCGGTTCATGGCCACTGTTAATAAATATAACCTCACGTTAAACAGCGATAAATGCTCCTTTGGCCTAAAAACCATCAATCTACTGGGGTACACAGCGAGCGAAGGTTCAATGGCGATTAAAACCCCTGCTTGTGCTACCCGTCCCTGGCAATAGGCGTGCTCTGCGATGAGCTATGGGCATGTTCGCCCACTACTCCCAGTGGATTGCTTCCTTCTCGGAGAAGATATGCCCACTGACAAAAGTGAATAGTTTTCCTTTACCCTCTTCAGCCATAAGAACCTTCGAAAACCTCAAAATGGATATCGCCACTTCCACAATTACAGCCGTTGATCCCTATGTCTCGCTGATGGTGGAAATGGACGCATCAAATAGAGCCATCGCTGCTTCGTTGAGACAATGTGGTCGTCCTGTAGCCAAGGACTCTCTCGCAGTCAGAACGACGATACCCATCAATTGAAAAAGAAGCTGGTGCTATAGTTGAAGCACTAAGAAAATGGAGGCACTATTTGATTGGACGTCACTTCATACTCATTACCGTCGCGTTCATGTTCAACCCCCAAACCACGAGTAAAATAAAAAAAACAAACGAAATAATTGCTAGGTGGAGTGTCGAAATATCCTGTTTTCCCTTCGATGCCACCTACCGTCCCGGTAAGGAGAATGCAACGGCCGACGCACTGTCGAGGGTGTGCAGCTCGATGTCAGGCACGGACCCTACACAATGAACTGTGTCATTCGGGTATCACAAGAATGGTACATGTGGTCCGAAGCAGGAATTTACCCTTTTCCGTCGAGGAGGTTAAAAGAATTACAAACTGCCGTCGGACGTGCTCAGAAATTAAACCAAGGTTCTACAAACCCAAACCTGGGACCCCCATAAACGCCATACAACCATTCGAAAGGCTCAACGTGGACTTTAAGGACCCCCTACCATCAAAAACGCGAAACCAATACATGCTAACCGTCATCGATGAATATTCGCAATTTCCTTTTGTCTTTCCCTGCTCGGATGTAACGGGGCCTTCTTCATGTCAAAACAACTCAAACAACAGGAACGAAGAGGGGCCGTAAGCCGGACAACCCACTACAACACCCAACAACCCCTAGAGTAATGGACAATGCGAAAGGTATAACGACCTTATTTGGAAAACAAATGTTCAATTGACCATTGGGAAAGTCTCCTCCCTGAAGCCCTGTATGCCATTCGGTCTCTATTATGCACGGCAATCAACGCTACCCCACACGAGAGGTTTCTACCCTTCCAGTGACTAAGCTCAGTTCCCTCGTGGCTCTCTCAACCCGGTACAGTTCTTCTTCTTCTACAGCAAACACGATCCCTTAGTGAATGAGGTGGGGCTAATCGAGGCAAACCTGCAATATGCGATTGTCCATCACCCGGATGGAAGGGAATCTACTGTCTCCCTCAGGGATCTGGCTTCTGCTGGAGAGGAACCGGAACCTGGCACTGCCAGCAGGCGAGGAACTGTTCGCTCCGGTCCCACAATACCATTGGAAGATCACCTTGTTGATGTTGCTCCCGATACATCACCTACAGACCTCTCGGTTGATGACGACGCCACTCCCGATACGTCACTTTTAGACCTCTCAGAGGAGTCAAAGTCGGAACCTCTACCAACGCGAGAGGACCCTGATGACAGATCGGTACCTCAGAAGCGTGCCCACCCAGACACTGATTCGGATGCTCCATCGTCGGGCTCTGAGCGGTCTACATACCGAAGAAGACGGAGGTACTTCATGTCGAGGTACTTTGGTTCGAAGCCAGATAGGCGGGCCAGCACCGATATGCCTCCCAGTCAGGAAGTTTCAATGCTGGATCACGAACTACCTAGGCGCTCCCAAAGGACCCGTAAGGAACCCGGACACCTAAACTATTTTATCCCCTACGAGTAAATAAATACATGGGTTAGAATGTGGTAATAATTATCTCACCTTAGGAGAATTCTTCTGCCTTTTGGTCTAGTCGGACTGCAGTCTTTGTATAAGCTGAATAAAGCTCCTTGAATTCCATACAGTCAAGCCTTGTTCTTCATTACCAGACGTATTCCACGTCTCCCTTTGAAGAACTCTTATTGAAAAGATTCAAATCTTTTCTTAACATGAACTTTCTTTAGACGTATTTCACGTCTCCTTTTTTTTAAAAAACTTATAAGATTAAGTGCCTTTGCTTAACTAAAGCTTCCTGTTGTAAACGAATATTTCGTTAGCTGACTTAATTGTCTACCGATTTTTAAAAATTAAATTTAGATATTTTCTTGTTGTTTAAAATTCGCTTTTGTCACTTCTTTCTTAAAGACTCAGTTGTGCCAAATTTAAATGTAGATAAAGACACCCTTCCTGTGTAATCTATTCTTGTCAATTTCTCCGGATGTGATCACGTTTAATATAACACTTAATTTCTGAAATACATCTTTATTTATTAGAGGTATATTTTGGGAAATTGTTGTTAGCTAAAATCTTAGCTAACCCAACAATAGTACTATGCACTTACCTCTATTCAATTTTGAATAAATTGGAAAAAAACTGATGGGTAAATCTTTATTGCACACCTTGTATAACACTGACAACATTACAAATATTATCAGCAGCATCCCTGCTTTTTAGGAAAGTAATGAATAATTCTAGAATGACGGGGTTTAGTGTTAATAATATTGAACATGAAAGGATAACACTTATGCTGATTGGGTGCCTCGCCGTGGAGCAACGGCCAGCAAGTTATCTCGAGATTACTGTAGTGCACTATGTGGTGTAGTATGTTAAGCTTATTAAATATCGCAAACGGTAATATCAATTGGGCGTTTCGTTGTGGAGCGAGGGTCAGTAAGATAGTCCTTTTTTTTAATAAATTTTTGATTGTTAAAGTTCTATCTGGCCGTTGCATAGAACAGTTCCTGTTTAACTAAATATTTATTTTTGTCGCTATATTTCGGAACATAGTAACATAGTAACATAGTAACAAGCAGAATAATATTATAGATACTGTCACAGTATCTATAATATTATTCTGCTTGTTACTACCCGCGTTCGAATGTTACGATTTCAGTAATAACACGAGGAAAAGAATACTACAACGACGTAGCCACATAGACGATACCATTCACAGCCACCCATGTCACACTGGTGATTCTAATTTGTACACGGTGATCTAATATATTATTTTCATCATCAAACTTCTTAAGACTTTTTTTTCTCGAAAAACTGTCACGTGACACGCTAGTTTTAGACAAAAACTCGTAATCACGTCCCACAAGTATTATAACAGATTCATTCAAGCTAAACGTGATTGTTTGATACTATTTTGATGTTACAGTCCTAGCCACATATGAAAATGACTTTTCTAATCTAATGATAATGTAATGTAATACAGTTATTTACTCAACCTAGTTTAGACTGATACAAGAAGTCCACAATAACGAGTCACCGATTGCAGATGTTCCTCATTAGGCAGGAACTATGATACTAACTTGCGAACCATCACTCGACGGCAAGCGGTCAGAATGTATTTGAACCTTTATAGTTATCACATGCGATGCCGTACCAAAAATTCGACCGGCTGTTTTTTGAGTGGATAATAAATGAATGAATCTTCAATATAAATAAACAATGTTATTGTAGCGGTCACTTTTCTTAAAATACCAAAATAGGGCTAGAAATATCAAGCTGGCTTTATCACCTCGACGGAGCCAGCTCTGAACCCTATGAAGTACGAAACTAAGAATTAGCTTCCTTTTTCGTGACGTCAACACGACTATAAAAACCCTAGTTTTACGATAATCCAGGCCTTATTCAGCCTGCTCCCGCAGTGCTTCACTCGTGCCTACCCCTTCATGGCACGTAAAAAACCCTTCTTTTCATCCACTTTGTATTTAGGCTGCCTAGGGCCCACTAAGTGTTTTTACATCTCTACTTTTTAAATATGGACATTTCTTCAAATGCCAATATTTCTTTATTTCAATCTCGGTCATCGCTCCGTTTCCTTTTCGCCCAGACTAGGAATACACGCCTCAAATATAGGCCATTCGAGAATTACGATGACTACCGATTACTTGAGTTTCTACTAACACAGGCTTAGCGGTGCGTCTCCTTAAAATGTCTTCCTGGTTAGAAACTATCCTTCCTCCATGCCGGTATCTTTTCCCTTTCTGTCATATGCCCCTTTTTTCATAACTGATTTCTTTTGTCTCGATCACATATCCTTAGGCGCGATTATCACCTAGATATCGGTTCAAATACCAGCTCAGCATCAGACAAAATCTATTTCGGTACACGAAAACCGGCTAACGACAGAAACTACTATTTTACCTTCACTCTTCATTCCGCATCACAAGCCCCTCACTCAAACTCTTTTTATACATTTATAACCTTTACTTTTTGACAACCAATTGTTACTCTTATGTTTTTGTTTATTAAATGCAACATTTCATTTCTATCTGACGCCTTTGTTTAATTCCTTATCATGTTTACATAAATGCTTCTTTGTTCGTATTGCCCGCCATAAAACCAATTTGGCCGAGTATTGCCTTCCTCATTTTAACCAAATGACCTTTCTTCCTCCTACAGTGGGAACAGCAATTGCTACTACTGGCTACTACTATTACTACTGCTACTACGGCCACTGTCCGCCATGACAGGTCTACTCTCAGTACTACTTTTTGACCACTACTTTCAAATAGAGAAACCATCTACATTCTCCCACAACTTACACTTTAATTAACAACTTGTCATCAACATCTTTACATCTTTGCCAATAATAATCTTGTAGCAACTTCAACTCAATATTATGAAGATCTGCATATTTATGCATCTAAACAGTAATAAGAAAAGTTATAAAACGTGGAATTTCCACGGTCTCCGCTATATTTTACAATTTTGCAATTTGTGCCTCTATTTGAACTGGAGAAACACTTATTCTTTTTCAAACTAACCTAAACGTTGTTGTTGTTGGCCTCCCTCTGCCTCGGAAGACAATGGAGCGTTCGCCAAGGATTAGTCTATGATTGAGCTGCATCGCCTGCTGTGACTGTGCAGCCTGATTCTCGAGCGACACACTCTTTTGCAGGTGTAGTCCACACCAGCTCTGTAGGTGCTGTCACTGTCATCTGCCATCTGCACTCTCTCCATTCTTCCCACCGGCACTCTCTCCTCTTCTCGCTCATTTGGATACCGGCCTTGATGGCAAGTCTCCATCTGTTGCAATCTGCGGCCACAGCCTCCCAGCTGAAACAAGCCTACACCGTAACAATACATTTTCCATTTCATTGACTTCTGCTGTTCAGATATGTCAGGTATAATTCATGCCAACACTTATAGGGATAGCCATGTAGAATCAACTGCTGAAAATATCCAGTGAGCGAAGTTAGAATTCTATCAGGATGTAAGGGAGAAGGTGCAGCAGAATTCTCAATTATCTTCCCAAAATTGACGATTTTCAAAGAAAGAAATAATGTCTCACGTCATCAACTGCGTCGTCACGTAATTCGTTGACTACTTGTGACGTCATGACGAGTTTTCGCTTCTGAGTCGAACATTTCTACAAAGTGGCCCCAACGCCGTTCAAACACAAAAGAAAATGTCCACGGCCGAAAAAGAAAAGGTTAGAGGTTTTAACATCGGAGTTATGCGCAAGAGGAAGAAAAAAAAGGAGGTAAGCGGAAATTGAATTCCCCCCATCCCCTTTGCTCCTGCTTCCGCTTTTTTGTTGAAGATCGTTTCAGCTGTTATTTAAAAAAATATATATCTGAGATATCATTGGTATTCTGCTTGAAACAGTCTTTGCTGCTTTTTTTTTTTAGATGTTTAGTGGAAATTACCTTTGATCTCTTCCTTTGTATCATTACCTTGATCATAAAAATGATGATTGTCGAAATCTGATATTTTCACTGGGGAATTGTGGGTTTTGACAAAACTATTGTTATTATATATTGAAGTGACTCGCCATTTTTGTATGGACGGCGTAAACTATTTTTGACATATTTCGGCGGCAGTTTGGTACATCTAGAGCTCTGTTCCAGACATATCTCTCGGAATTTCAGGGGGGAAACTACCATCATGATAATGACAAGTTTGTTGCTTTAATTTGTTCCGTAAATGACTTACATAACCCTAAACGTAACCCTAACACTAACTCTAATCACTAACTCTAAACCCAATCCTAACTTATATCCTTTGAAGTTAAATTTAATCAAGTTAACGCACAACTGAACAGTTGCGTACCCAAGCGCGAAGCGGCAATCTTTGGTAATTGTTTGGATTAAGTTCGCAAAGATTTTGAAGAAAAGGGGAGGTAACTAGCATAGACGCTGTACATGATTTTTAAAAAAGAGATAAACGTTATTATTTAATCATTAAACCCTAACAATTATTTAAGCTGCTGCTGTTAACTTATTACGAAACAAATGAAAGCAGAAAACCTGAACATTTAAAACAGTTTAAAAAAAGGGTTAGGGCTGTGGTTGCAATTAACAACAATAAAAAATTAAATCGGTAAAGATCTACGTGTCAGGAGTTGCAAATTCTCTTAGAAGAAAATGTTTATCTTTCAATTTTACGTGCTTTTAATCCATAATCCTTTTCGTGCTTCAAAACGGAGAACAATAACCGGAAATTCAAACATCCCACCCGCAAATTCTGCGTTCCACTGACCACAATGGAAACAGAATTTTTAAAAAAGGAACTAAAAAAACCTGTGTCAATGTAACAGTGACGTCATTTAGAAACTATCGCGGAAACCAGGGTCGAGTCTTATATTATAGTCACATCGTAAATAGAACTCAGTTCTATGAACGATGTGACTATAATATAAAACTCGACCCTGGTTTCCGCCATAGTTTCTAAATGACGTCACTGTTACATTGACACAGGTTTTTGAGTAAAATAAAAAAAACATCTTGAGTAATATAAAAAAAAAAGTACGCCGAGATATATTTAAAATATGCGTCCCGCCTACATGTGGTGATAATCAGTCCTAAATTACACCCAGAGTCGTTGGTCCCACAAGCAGAAAAAAAACCGAGCGACGTAACTTACCACGCTTGATAAAATTCATTTTTTAATGGTCATGTTTTCTTATTTCATTTTAGGTTATGCCATCTCAGTATATTAGATATACATAGTGACCTAGTTTACACCACTTCAATATATGATTACCAAAACTTAGGTCTAAGCCGTGGTTTTGTGAATTCCAAACACTAACACAATATCTCCTCTATTCTTATAGCTGCTAATCGTGAGAAAGAAACAAAGATGGCTTTAATACAATTA
>VCCN01000462.1:3603506-3622924 GCA_006491835.1 Architeuthis dux | reverse complement strand
ACCCCTGCAGGCCCCCGGACTATATCAATTGGGCGTTTTCGTTGTGGAGCGAGGGTCAGTAAGATAGTCCTTTTTTGAATAAATCTTTGATTGTTAAAATTCTATCTGGCCGTTGCTTAGAACAGTTCATGTTTAACTAAATATTTATTTTTGTCGCTATATTTCGGAAGAATCAGTATTTATAATAAATATTATTCTGCTTCGAATGTTACGATTTTAGTAATAACACGAGGAAAAATTAATACAGCGACGTAGCCACATAGACGATACCATTCACAGCCACCAATGTAACACTACTGGCGATACACGGTGATCTAATATATTATTTTAAAACATTTATTCTTATCATCAATCTTTTTAAGACTTAAATAATTTTTATTCGGAAAACTGTCACGCGACACGCTAATTTTAGACAAAAACTCGTAATCACGTTCCACAAGTATTACAACAGATTTATTCAAGCTGGAAATGATTGTTTGATAATATTTTGATGTTACAGTCAAATGCACATATGAAAATGACATTTCTAATTTAATGATAATGTAATGTAATTCCTCATGTCTGAAAACCAGGATATAGCCTTTTAAAGCACTCAGATATGTCAACTGGGAGACGAGATATGGAATTCTGTTTTGTTTGGTGTGTGCTGGCGGCCATTTTGTTTTATGCAAATGAGGTAGTTCTTCCCAACTTCTTTCTTGAGAACATCTTTTTCCTGAAAGAGGACATCCTATGGAACATTGTGGTACTCTGTGTAGGATCAGGGGGGGGGGGCTCTGCTGGCCCCCGGCCTAAACCTTTTTAGTTTATCACATGCGATGCCGTACCAAAGAATTCGAGCGGATATCTTTTGAATGGGGAATAAATGAATGAATCTTCAATACAATGTTATGAAGATCTACATATTTATGCATCTAAACAGTAATAAGAAAAGTTATAAAATGTGGAATTTCCACGGTCCCCGCTATATTTTATAATTTTGCAATTTGTGCTTCTATTTAAACTAGTAGAACGCTTCTTTTTTGATGGCAAGTCTCCCGGCCGAAACAAAACAAAGCAATTGTCTTCTGCTGTACAGATATGTCAGGTACAATTCATGTCAACTCTTATAGGGATAGCCATGTAGAATCAACTGCTGAAAATATCCAGTGAGCGAAGTTAGAATTCTATCAGGATATGAAGGAGAGGGTGCAGCAGAATTTTCAATTATCTTCCCAAAATTGTCGATTTTCAAAGAAAGAAATAATGCCTCACGTCATCAACTGCATCGTCACGTAATTCGTTGACTACTTGTGACGTCATGGCGAGTTTTCGCTTCGAGTCGAACATCTCTACAAAGTGGCCCCAACGCCGTTCAAACACAAAAGAAAATGTCCACGGCCGAAAAAGAAAAGGTTAGAGGTTTTAACATCGGAGTTATGCGCAAGAGGAAGAAAAAAAAGGAGGTAAGCGGAAATTGAATCCCCCCCATCCCCTTTGCTCCTGGTTCCGCTTTTTTGTTGAAGATCGTTTCAGCGGCTATTTAAAAAAATATATATCTGAGATATCATTGGTATTCTGCTTGAAAGAGTCTTTGCTGCTTTTTTAGATGTTAGATTGCCGGCCGATCAGTGAAGATTAACTCCGATCTCTTCTTTTGTTTCATTACCTTCATCATAAAAATGATGATTTCCGAAATCTGATATGTTCACTGGTGAATTGTGAGTTTTGGTAATTGTTTGGAATAGGTTCGTAAACTTGAAAGGGATATAACTTCAGTAGACACGCTGCTGCTAACCTATTCCAGACATCAACCCTAACCCTAACCCTAATCCTAACCCTAATCCTAAGGCTCGTAAACAGTAAAATGTAGTTTTAGGATCAGTTATGGTTAGTGTTATGGTTAATTTTAGGGCTAGGGTTAGTTGTAAGGTTAGTGTTGCGGTTGAAAGTAACAACAACCAAAAAAGTTGAACATTTGTTTTCATAATTATAAAATTAAAAAGAATATACACTAGCATCTAACAATAATAATTCATTGAACACTTTTTTGTTATCTCTAACACTGTTTCTCCAAATGAACTCATGTAAACAACTTGTAAAGCGATTCAACAGTGCAAAATTGTCGGCGTAATCTGCGCTTCACGCGCATCCACATATTCTCTACATTTTGTAGATCAATAGGGTCCACAAAGTGTTCTGCTTTCATTTGTTCTGCAATACGTTAGCAACAGCAGAAGCGCTATTGGTTACCCCCCTTTGATATTTTTGACAACATACATCATAAAAAGTCAGTTTACGAACCAGAAGCAAACGTTTACCTACGAACCTATTCCAAACAATTACCTGGGATTTGACAAAACTATTAGCCGTGGTTTTGTGAATTCCGAATACTAACACAGTACATCCTCTATTCTCATAGCCGCTAATCGTGAGAAAGAAACAAAGATGGCTTTAATACAATTAAGACAAATAGTTTTTGCTTTTTTGAAATTTCCTTACTCATCTTTTATATCATTATGGCACTGATTTATTCACCACTAAAAATGTCTGGGTCAAGATAATTCGCACGAAACTTTGACGATTAGAGGATATAGAAATTTGAGTGAAAATTAAACGATACCCAAGAATAACTGAAAGCTCTTTATAACTCTAAGAACTAACAATTGTTTCGATAAAAATTCAAATTTCACCTACTTGCTTATGGAATATCTCTTCTTCGCAATGTGCGTGACATATGAAAGTTGGATAACTTTGGCACAATTGCATTGTTTTATTGGAGAAAGTGTATCCCTTCTTAGCCTCCAATCAATCACCCAATCATCTCTATGGTATTAAGATCTTTCGGAAATTATTGTTTCTGGGGGCCAGTTAAGAAGTAACGAGAAGACGGAATGACGTGCATCAGTTTTGCTTGTCGTTAGATTGATTTTCTGGTTTACTGACGAGATCGGCTACATCAATTGGCCCAGTCTCTTAATCAATATTATGCAGGGAGGTCAGTGATGAGTTGTACCCTTTCGTTTAGGCCCAAGCCATTCTGACTAATCAGGATGTTTGCAACTATTCTAAGTTTTAGACACCTGTGAACACCCTAAATGTGATTAAGGATAGTAAAATGTAAACTACTTTTAAAAGTTTGTTAGGCAGTCCATGGTCATTGTATAATCGTCAATGTGCCATAAAATACATTAATTTAATAATTTCTAAAAAGCAGGGATGAAGTCTGTGGATATGTGTAAGTAGGTGGAGAGGTCGGTTCAAGTCGTTCCACTGACCTTTCCACTCACCCTATATTTGTTCTTTTGCACTTTGTTGATGTCTTTGAAAACATCTTTATTCATTTAAGGGCGCCACACCAGATGACAAGCCGATATGGATAGAAGTTGTACAAGAAAAGTTCGTAATCACAGAACTGTTCTCTTTAAGGTTAGTCAATCACCGAACACACATAATGGATTTGCTTGGTAGCTGAGATAGTTGCGTATTACTGGCGCCAGTGATCGGATTTTGAATACCAAAGAAAGCCTTTCCCATTCGGAAGAATGTCACAACAAAAGCTTGCTACCCATATTTCTATTCATTTGAACCCGTTTCAAACTAATCTAAACTTAGTATTCTCAAGTGAAATGAATGTCTGGCCATCCAAACTGACGCCAGTTTTGTGATTAAGCAGTCTGTTTCCTTCTCGGCTGGGTCTTCCAAGCCAGGCATTCTCACTTACTTAAAATCCCATTAGCGAGATCATATCTAAGAATTGTGACTTGAGCTTAAGTTTGTGAGATTCCTTATTTGTTTCTCCCTAGCTAGCGTCCGTTACACTCCCACCAAATTATCACCGACTAACTGATAATATGCTCTTTAACAGTGTATCAATGGTAATTTCCAAGCACTCCATTCCGGTATAGTCCAAAGGAAACACATGATGAGGACTGACGGGACCAGAGGTTAGAAAGCGGAGTTATTACTTGTTTTATACCAGAAAAACTAACTTTTGAATGGGCCGTTCAATAATGGGTGGCTTATTGAGCACTCCATTTCCCCCTAACTTTCGTTCTCCTTTCGTTGTAGCTTTCCATACTAATCCATCATCGTCCCTACGTACTTCAAGAATTTTGGCAAGTTTCCCTTCGTTGCGAGGGATCATTTCCTTGGCGATCACAATATCGCCAACCTGCACGTTCCGTCTTGCAGCGTGTCATCGTTGCCTAAGGGCAATGTTGGCAAAATATTCCTTTCTCCATCAATTCCAAAACTGTTCAGATAAGTATTGCGCTCGTCTCCACCGCTTCCTGGCGTGTATGTCTTCCTTAACGAATTTATCTGGTGGGGGCAGCGGAACAGAGGATTTCATGGTGAGCAGATGGTTGGGTGTTAGCGGTTCCATACTTGTAGGGTCACTGATACTGTTAACAGCAAGCGGGCGGTTATTCACGATAGACATGGCTTCGTAAAGGAATGTCCTTAAAGAAGCATCGTCCAGTCTTCCAGCACTGTGTGCAAGGACCGAGCCAAGCACGTTCGGATCTGCCGCTCCCATACGCCTCCAACATCACTCGAGCCTGGAACGTTCATACAGATGTCACACTGCTTATCTGCTAGGTATGCAGCCACTTTCTCTTTGTTTACTTCTTTCAGGGCACTTTCCAATTCGTTTTTCGCTCCAGTAAAGTTAGATCCTTGAACAGCTCCACGGATGGCAATGAAACACCGTAGGGCATTGATGAATGCATCGATCGTCATGTCTTCCAACATCTCTATATGGACTGCTCTGTAAGGGAGAGACCATATCGTTTGTGTTCCTTGCGACCCTGCTTAGTATAGAACAGGCCAACACATACCGCAGTAGGTAAAGGGCGGTGATGGATCAACATGATCACTAGGGAGATCTGCCATCCGTTGCTCCTCTGGTGGCCTACGGGGGACACACTGTCTTATGTACTGGGTTACTGCCTTACTGCCACCGATAATCCAGTAACAATTGGCCCATAGTTCGTTCAGTGTTTGTCCCCTGCCTTAGTGTTGTATTCTTCCGTGACGATGCGCAAGAAGGCGTGTGACAATACTGTCTCTTGGAAAGATTATTGGGTGTCTCAGATGAAGTGGTGCCGATGCTCTCTTCAGCCTTCCCCCCACTGTCATTATATCATCTTGGAGGAGTGGGTCAAGCTGGTACAGTTGGTGGTTACAAGGCAGCTTTCCAGATTTCTGGCTGAGTATAAGCAACTCTCCCTTGAAAGTATCTTGCTGTGCAAGCCTGATGAGAGTGAGTGTAGCCGTCTTTCCTCTACGCTTAAGGATTCTGTCTTCTTAGTACTCTTGGCTAATCCTTGAATCCGAGCAATGATGTTCACCGCCGTGGTCCATTTTGAGAACCGTGGCAGTCGCCCTTGGAAATTAACTTGCTTTGCAGCATCAGTTTTAAATACTTGGATTGACTTGACCTCAGGGTCTCCAACCAGTAGTTCCAGTAGACACTGTGAGGCCCCTAGAGGCATGGTCGGCAGGGTTCGCCGCTGAGTCAACGTAGTGCCATTGTCCTTGGTCAGTGGTTTCCCGGATTCTTTGGATACGGTTTGCGACGAATACATGGAAACTTCGAGCTTCGTTGTTGATGTACCCTACGAACACTCCAGAATCCGTCCAAAAATACTCTCCGTCGACCCTAAACTCTAGCTCCTCCTTTATCATATTGCTCACGGCAGCAGAGATCATGACTGCGGTCAACTCTAGCCTTGGTATGGTGACTATTTTCGTAGGCGCGACTCTCGCTTTGCTCATGATCAAGGCACAGTGTACCTTTTCTTCGCTCACCAATCTGACGTAAGAGAACTGACCATAGCCTTGACTATTAACATCTGAAAATTGATGCAGTTCAACTCTCAGGATTCTTCCGAAGTTTTCAGGTGTGAAGCATCTTGGGATCTGAATCCTTTCACCAAGCTTTCCCACCTTGGCTTCAACTCGCTGGGTAGTGGTTCATCCCAACTCATGCCCCTCTGACACATGTCTTGTAACACCCTCTTTCCTGATCCACATTCTTCATCTCAGTAGCCTGCTCGGTGACGCAGATGGACTCCAGTACCTCTTGATTGTTTGAGATGAATTTGTGAAGGTACAGTTTTCCTTTGGCACACATAGCTTGGGCTTCCTTTACCAGCTCTATTGCCTCATCTACAGATTCCAGGCTTATGAGGCCATCATCTATGTAGAAATGTTTCCTGATGAAGCCAGCTGCTGACGGGTAATCTTTCTCATTTTGACTGGCAAGATGCTTCAAGCTTCAAGATGTCTCAACCGGACTAAGGCGAGCTTCTTATTGTCGGGGAGGTGAGGACTTGTTTTGAAGGGAAGAGGCATCTCAAGGTGGCCACATTCGTTCTGCTGGATGCTTCCAAGATCAGCAAGAACTGAATATCCCCTTGAGATATACTTCTTTCTCCTGATCTTGTGTCTGCAAAATCTAATGGCAGCAGCTGGTGTCAAAGGTGGAAGCTCCTTGACAGATACGCGATGGTACAGGCCAGTTACGTCCCTTGAATACATGCGCCGTGGCGCGTTTCCTATGATGCTCCAACCTTAATGGCGTAGGGCTCATAGTTAGCCCCGGTGATGACACTTCGTGGTACCAGTGCTCTGGAGTAGACGTAACCAAATAGGAGTCCCACGCTATAACCCATCAGTGCAGGCATGTATTGAGATATTGACTGTTCTGCAGGTGGGGATGTGCGGTGCGGAATGGCGTTCCCTCAACGGCAGGAGGTAGGTCTATAAATGTATCCGAGGAGAAACCCCTAATTCTAAGCCCGGCAACTCTCTGACTCTTCACAATCGAGTCCTTTCCCCGCATAATAGAAATCCTCAGCTTTACTGGCTCCATTGCTGCCTGCAACCTTTCACACACCTCAAGGTCAGCAAACGTGTGACTACCCTGGGTATCCAATAAGGTATACACCCTGGTCTCAGAATCGGGGATGGTGGGTGATGAGATCCACACTGGAACGATCATTGAAGTGCATTGAAGTGCTCCCATCTTCACCTTCATTCACACATCATGATAGTGAGGATGTGTTTCCTTCGGCTTGTGGGCCTCTTTGTGGAGAATATCTGCGGATATGGTTTTATTCTTGCAGTCTTTAGAGATGTGTCCTCTTCTCAGACATGCAAAACATATCTTATTGTCTATGACAAACCTTTTCCCTCTACAGACCTTTCCATTAGCCTCGGGCATTTGTGCATGGAGTGGGTTTCTCCACAACACATGCACTGGAATTGGTCATTGGGTCGGGATATCGTACCTGATGTATCCGACACCTTCATACTGATGGCAAAGGTGTTTGCCTTTGGACGCTTAGTCTCTATAAATGGATTCTCGTCCATGAGGTTTAATGCTAGCAAAGACGACACTGGGTTGCATGCTATGCGTGCTTCCTTGGTGACAAATGAGGCAAACTCCCTGAAGCTTGGATAGTCTTTGGCTTGATCCAGCTGTTCTGTGACATGACGTTTTCACCTGGACGTTACCCAATCAGGGAGATTGACCAGCATCTTCTGGTTATTTTCGCAGTCGTTCAGTATCTGCAGACCTTTGATGTGGGGCATAGCGTTGCTGCATGCTTGCAGGAAGTCGCTGAACCCCCTTAACTTAAGGTACTCCTTTGCGCCAATCTTGGCCACCTGTTAAACTTTATTCTGAAGGCGCGCTGTACTACAAAGGAGTGACCATATCTGGCATTCAGCTTCTCCCATGCTTGTTGGTAGGCCTCTTCGTCCTTTCGGTAGAAACCGCCTCCCAGAGCAGATATTGCCACCCCGTCAACGTATATTTACAGGTAGAAGAGCATCGTCTCTCTATAAGAGCATTAAAGCTTGTGTTCCACTCAGTGAACTTCAGAGGGTTGCCAGAAAATACAGTAGGTTCTGGGGCTGGAAGTCGAGTGCGGGCCATTGACTCCTGCAATGTCTGCAGTAAGGATGCTTCGTTTGGAGTAACATGCTCTCTCCGACCTCCTGTGAAAGGAGCAAGAAGACTGGGATCTTTCGCGTCACTGCACACGGGAGCGCATTTCTCGCTCCTTCATTTCAACTCCTTTTCCGTGTATACTATGTGTTTTGCCTCAATAACTTCAAGGTCTCTTTGAGTTTCCAGCCTCTTCAACTGCTGGCGTTGTACGTCGATGGCAGCTTCCATCTCGAATTCAACTCTCAGCGGGTGCCTCTGCTCTGATTCTGAGGGATGATTAGAGCGGTGGCTGAGTACAGTGGCTCTGGGAACTGTAGATCCATATATGGACTTGGCGTATTCTCTGTCGAGCAGCATGCGTAGTCTTGATTTTTCCGCCTCAGCATTGAAATCTTCTACTTCTTCAGTGATGCGTACTCTCACTGAAGTCTGTTGTTACGGCTGTGCATGCGTCCTTTTCCCCTGGAGTATGGATTCTCATGCTGTCGTATAGCTCCTTTAGTTCCGACTCCAGCTTCTCAACCACGTCCATCATGTCGTAAAAAACCTCCCCAGAGCACACCTTCTTTAATTTAGATCGGACTTTTATAACTTGGATCTTCCTGTTGGCATATGCCGATCTAAATTTCTTTTCCTATAGAGCAGATTCTTGCTCTTGGAGCTCCAATATTTTGGTTGTTGGGCGTCTGTCACGGACAGATCTCCTTGTCTCACTCTGTACCGACATTGTTGACTTTTCTTCTGTCTTTTTTGGTGTGTGCTGGCGGCCATTTTGTTTTATGCAAATGAGGTAGTTCTTTTCTGAAACAAGACATCCTAAGGAACATTTTGGTACCCTAAATGTAGAATCATGGGGGGGGGGGGGTGCACGGTAGGCCCTGCTGGCCCGCGGCCTAAGAGAAACCAGTGCGGTTCAAACAGTAAGAATCAACAATATATAACATATATAGCGTTTGAATGCAAAACGACAATACAAGCGAAATAAACACGAATATCGTGAATCAACAAATTGATGAGGAAGCAATATCTTCTAGCATGAAGTTTACAATGAATCGAATTTTAAGCCTAAAAGTTCGAACTGTAAGAATTGACCATACTAAATGTCTCTCGTTGCTTCCCTCGACCACGCTGTCATTCGTTGCCGTAAAAACAACGGCCCGAATTGAAAGTTATATACAAAACAACCGAAGCCAAGATGAAGGTAAAGACTAATCAAAGTGCATAATTGTTTTTACCGTGACCGACTGTAGATATAATTCAACATGGACATGTCGTGGTTATGTTTGGAGATGGTGTGTGTGTAGGAACATATGTTCCCAATTATCCACGGTACCTTTGGTAGTCCAGCTCCAGCCGGGTCGTTGAATGCGTGTGTGTAAGAACACGTCTTCTTAATTATCCACTGTGCTTTCTTATACGTGAAATGAATGTCTGGCCAGCCAACTGACGCCAGTTTTGTGATTAAGCAGTCTGTGTCCTTCTCGGCTGGGTCTTCCAAGCCAGGCATTCTCACCTACTTAAAATCCCATTAAGGAAATTCTCCCTGAGCCGGCATCTTCACTCACTTAAAAACACATTAACGAGATCATATCTAAAAATTGTGATTTGTGCTCAAATCTAGTTGGCTGGACATTCATGATTTGTTTGTGAGATTTCTTTGATTTTTTTCTCCCTAGCTAACATCCTCTACATTAGCATCTTTTTTCATCTATAAGAGTCAATGTTACCAGTTATGCTCTTCGTGTCTCAAGTGGTTTCATTGAAGTTTCAGAACGATTTATCCGCTTTTAGAGGGGAAAAGGCGCCGCTATTGGGACTGGAACCACAAAGACACGAGAAACAAAGCCCTGTTAGAAACCGTCAACCAAAACTGTCACCAAAACTGTCAAAATAGGTTTCTTCGGTGTTTGAGTTGGTCCGGCTGGCTGGCTGGCTGGCTATGTATCACGCGTACAGGCCGTACCAATGGAGCTAGAGGGCTGAAAGTTTCTGCATTTACTCCTTATTATGTCTAGAAAAACTTCTACCCGTAAATACTTTTTAGAGGGTGGTTCAGTTTGCAGTGTAAGTTTATGCTAAATTGATTCCTCAGTTTGTGTTTTTTGAAAATTCAGACTTTTAGTGATCACTACCCAACAAAATGTGATAGAAGTAACTTATTCATTGATCACCCCTTTTTCCAATTCTTTAATTGATCACCCTCAACGTGGCCTGCTGCCAAAAGACGTGGGTCACGTGACGGTTTCAATTGATAGACTAACCAGACCTGTTATGATATGAATTCGTGTTTCAAGTTTTACTAATACTGTTTTCCCTAATAATGGTGTAATTCTAGATATTTTGTCAACTTGCACAATACATAGCTAAAAGACAAAATTTGGTTGATATCAACCCAGGCATCTCGAAGAGGAAAGCCACGTGTGCTCGTTTGCATACACATTCATTCTGCCTAGCTTGAAAATCAGCATTTGAAATTCCGGATTTTACTGTGGTTCGAACAACGCCGATTGACTTGAGAATCAGCATTCGAAATTCTGAATTCCACCGTGGTTCGAACATCACCGATTGCTGCCAATACGAAATACGCACCTACCTAAGCCACCATGTAGGTCCCATTCATTTCTCTATAAAATGCATTATGAACTTTTGATTGCTTACACTACCTATTTTCTGTCATGTTTACATTTATTACTTCCATTGTGTATTCATTTAATTCATTATTGCTACGCGATAAAAACTGTCGCCAATTTAGACCAAAGAGAAAGCAATACACCTGGGTTTCCCTCAGGTTAATTAATAAACCATTTAAAGAAGCGAAAAGAAATTACATTTTTGCTCCCAAAGAGAGCTCTCAGAGAGAGCTCGTTTGCCACATTTTAATTTTAAAGTGTGAGAAAGTGTGATAAACATGATAAGTGCGATAAAGTGTGCTAAATAAGATAAGTGCGATAAAGTGTGATAAATATGCTTGAAAAGGTCTTGCATGCCATTTACCCCGTGTACGATCTCGATGGACATGTCTTTGGTAATTGCTGTCTCTACTAAGCTTAGTTTATTCTATCACACAGACACAAATGTGGAGCTCCCAGTGAGAATCGTACTCACTACAGTAGTAATGGTCTGTGAGATTAGCTTGCTAATTACTGCCAGGTATCCAAAGGTATTTACTAAGCTTAGCTTAGTATAGCACAAGGCTACATGTGTGGAGCTCCCAATGACGATTCAACTAACGACAGTATTAATGGCTTGCGAGACTAGTTTGCTAACCATTGCTCCATGGCGAGGCACAAGGTAATTACTACCGTTAACTTAGGCTGCCACAACGGCGCATGTATAGGACTCCCAGTAAGAATTGAACACACGATATAAATAATGGTCTGCGAGACTAGCATGCTTCACGGCGAGTTTGGGGAACCTAGTGAGAGTCGAACTCACTAAACTAACGAGACTAGTCTGCTAACCATTACGCCACAGTGAGCGCCCTTGTTCTTCGTAATTATCACTCTGTAAATGCTGCAGGGACGTGATACTTGATATCCGTATGCTGTGATACTTGATACTTGATACGTGATACTTGATATCCGTATGCTGTGATAACGCAACCAAGTGTGTACGCCTTCAAGAGCAAAGGTAGCAATTACAACCATGTTTTCCTTCATTTATTGGTTGTTGCTGTTTATAGCAACGCATTTGTAGTAGATGGAAGATGAGAAGAGTCATTAACGTACCAACTTTTGTTCGGATAGTCCAATCTCTTCCTCACATCTTTGATGTTAACACGTTTTGACCGATTCATTCTACGACCTTCTTCAGAATAACTTATTTACAAGCGTCGCGTTTAACGGTTTACATTTTCTGTTTGATACCGTTTTTTGTTTGCATCACCGGCGAAAGAAACCGAAAGAAAAGAGACTCTCTTTCCTTAAAGATATTACATATGACGCCTGAAGAAGGCCATAGAATGAATTGGCCGAAACGTTGTGTTGACATCAAAGATAGTAAGAGACTGGATTTTCTGAACAAAATATAAGATTTACTTTGACTAGTGTCCTCATCTTGGTTGTTAGAGTCACATGGCCAATTGGAAAAAGCGTTGGATAAGCGTAGCTAGTAACCTGCCTAGCAGTCATGAGTCCAATCCCTAAGTCGGGTAGGTCAAAAAGTCATATACTCTGGTTCAGTGGCAGAGGTAGGCAAGGACGAACTAACTTGGAAGAATTAACTGTTACGAAATATCCTCTGGCATGAACAGCGGAATGAAAACAATCTACCCCGTGGATTAAATGTTCGGTTCAAAATTTCCAGATGGGTTTTTTGGATATTAGACTAAAGAACTCGTATCGTATATCTGGGGAGCTCTTCTTTCATAGACAGCGCTTTAACCAACTGTGCTACAGAAGCTAGAGAAAGTTCTCATCTCTTGTATTTCCGGCACCGTCTTTATCTTTCATGCCTTGCATGTTTTGTTACGGTCTTTCTTTTTCATTATTTTCCTTTTATATTTTGTAGTTTTTGGAAAGAAGTCGTCATAGACGGTTCCTTGCACTTTTACGAAGCCTGGTCAACACTTATAACATTATTTGTACTCTACAACTCTTTCTTCATGGTGGCACGACAGGCCTTCAGCAAGAATACTAACAAAAACAGTTTAACTTTCATCGCGTTAGATTACTCAAGCGACGCCCTTTATATAATTGATATGCTTATATCCTCAAGACTTGGTAAGTTGTCATTCACCATCTACTCCTTTCTTTCTCATCTGTTGTGTTGAGATGTTGATGAGTAAATATCTATATAGAAGCCCTGCCGTTGAGAGATTGTTAGCAAACTAGTATCGCAAGCCATTACGAGTAGGTTCGATCTTCGGTGGGTGTAACATCAAAGTGGTTTGATGCAAGACTTTGCTAAACCTTGTAAATATTTCGGGGACCTGCGCTATTGTGATTATTAGTAGGTTTGTCACAAAGACATTGTTACTGAATTCAGTTCTTACTGGGAGCTCCATAAATGTGGCCTTGTGCCAGACTAATCTAAACTTTGTAAATATGACTAGATAGCTAACCATCGCTCTACGGCAGGCTTTCATTGTATCTACAAATGTCTGATCCAGTGGCTCCCAACCCTTTCAAGGTCATTCCGCACCTTTGTCAATAAGAATCCCCCCTTGCATTTAAGTAAGTTGCAACAAAGAATAATTTCAAATGATTATTTTATTTTGCGTATAATTTTATAATTGTACAGCTGCGGTTGTGTATTTGTTACTCAAAGAAAGCAAGCCAAAATAATTATGAACACATCATTTGAAATTCCAATGTATTGCAAAAAAAATAATAATTCTGCTATCGTAACTGATATACACACCAATGTGATTTATGTTTTTCTTGCTGCTAGTTCTTCGAATTGTGGGTCTATTAGTGAGAAACACATTCCCACTACCCTTAAGCCAAAAACATTCACCTTGACTTTTATTTTTACCTAATAGCCTTATTCCCCCTTAGACTACCTAAAGTCCAGGGGGAATTCCCTACCCCTGGCTGGGAATCACTGGTCTAATCTATTCAGTGGTATATAGGATACTACAATACAGAGTATAATTTCGTATTTAAATTATGATAATCTTGTTCCATCCTTTGCCTCCTTCTGCATAAGTTCGTTATGTTCTCATTGTATCTTCCACTGTCTCATCTACTAAGTGGTAGATGGAATAATATAATAGGCCGGGGGCCAGCAGGGCCTACCGTGCACCCCTCCCCATGATTCTACATGTAGGGTACCAAAATGTTCCTTAGGATGTCCTCTTTCATAAAAAAGATGTTCCCAAGAAAAAAGTTGGGAAGAACTACTTCATTTGTATAAACAAAATGGCCGCCAGCACACACCAAAAAAGACAGAATTTCATATCTCGGCTCCCAATTGACATATTTGAATACTTTAAAAGACTAAATCATGATTTTCATACATGAGGAATTCAAAAATCCACTTTATTTTATCTTAAATAAATAATTTATAGGTATTTCTGGATTTTACAAGAATATTTCAAGGATACTTTATAGGCAAATTTGTGGATTTAATTCATGAAGGAGATATATACATACATACCTTTCCAATGTATCTATTGGGCTTAAAGAGTTACAGCTCAAAACGTGAAGCTAAGTATTCAGCATTTTACGAAGAAAACTTCAAGTACACAGACCAAAGTCTATGGACCGTAGAATTAATTTTTGATGGAGGTATATACATGTATATATCGTTAGAAAGAGAATTATATCTGCTTTATAACGCTGTATGTTACCAAATTGTATCTCTTGGCCCTAAAAGGTTACAGCTCAAAACGTGAAGCTAAGTATTCAGCATTTTGCGAGAAAACAAGTACACAGTCCAAATCTATGGATTGTGGAATTAATTTCTAATGAGGGTATATACATATATATATCGTTAGAAAGAGAATTCTATCAGCTTTCCAGCAATGTATGTTCCAAATTTGTATCTGTTGGGCTTTAAATTTCACAGCCAAAACGTGTTGCTAGGTATTTAGCGTTTTACAGGGAAATTGTAACTTTATAGTCCACATTCTATGGATTGTGGATTTAATTCCTGATGGTGATATACACATATATATATGGCAGAGGTAGGCAAGGACGAACTAACTTGGACGAATTAACTGTTACGATATATCCTCTGGCATGGACAGCAGAATGAGAATAATCTACCCCGTGGATTGAGTGTTCGGTTCAAAATTCCCAGAAGGTTACCAACTACGACAGACACCTGAAGAAGGTCGAAGAGTACAACGGCCGAAACGTTGTGACTATAACAACCAAGAGGAGGACGCTAGTCCGAGTAAATCAGTGTATAACTACAATTGAAGAAATCCGTGTGTATATATATATATATGTGTGTGTGTGTGTGTGTGTGTGTGCGTGTGTGTGCATCGCGATTACTCGACGAAGTAATATTAGTCAGCACACAAGGCAGTGCAGTGTCGAGTTTGAATTCTTTTCACATCAGCGGTTCTCGAGAAATCTAATAAAAATAAATGAAAAATTACAGATTAGAAATTCAGACAAAAATTAAGATTAGTAAATATAAAGAACTAATTTCAGCGCTCGGTATGCCACGATCCTCAACCCAACTCTGTTCTGGATTCTCAGACTCTGTTACAATCCTCGTGTTCTTTATAACAGTAATAAGATGGATTTTTATTGTTTAGTATTTTATTCAACCACATCTATTTTTAAACTACCACCGTTTTCTTTAATTTAAACAAACCAGTTATTGCAACAATCAAATATGCAAATCTTAAATTTGGCTATAACTGTGGAATCTGCATGGGTCATGCGAGCAAGTACTTAGTAACAAGTTTATAGATTCGTTCTTCTGGACTTTATTTTTTATTTAACAGGATTCATCCAAGACGGCATATTTCAGATGGACCCGAATATATTGTGGCTACACTACAAGACATCTTTTCAATTCAAGATCGATATTTTAAGCTTATTACCGACTGATATCTTATATATCTCGGTTGGTATTGGAAGTTCCCTAGTACGAATCAACAGAATGTTGCGGATTTATAGACTGCGTCAACTCTTTGATATTCTCGAGACACGGACGTCATTCCCAAACCTCACACGTATTGTCCATCTTCTCGTTTACGTCATGCTGCTCATTCATTGGAACGCATGTTTCTACTTCGTCGTGAGTAGATATTTGGGTCTCGGCTCGGATGAATGGAGCTACCCGAATACAATGGTCAATTTTGCCCTCTTGCCCGAAGACCACATCTATCTTTCAACTGCGCATGAATATGTGGTGACATTGTGGTGGTCAGTATTGACACTGACTACAATCGGCGATACAGAACACCCAAGCGAGACAATTTCCTATATCTACGTAATAGTATGCTGTATGATGGGTGTGCTTATCTTCGCTTCTATTTTCGGTAACGTCGGGGCAATGATCAATAACGCCAACATAGTTCGAGATGAGTTCCGTCAGAAAATGGATGATGTGAAGCAGTATATGGTGGCGCGTCATGTGTGTCATGAATTGCAGGACCGGGTCCTCAACTGGTTCAATTATACTTGGATGACCCGTCAGACGCTGGACGAGACGGGGGCCTTAAACTGTCTACCTTACAATCTGCAGGCCGAAATTGCCATGCGCGTTCACTTGGACACTCTAAAAAAGGTGAACCTCTTTCAGGACTGTGAGGCGGGACTTTTGAATGAACTTGTGCTTAAACTTCGACTTCAGGTTTTCAGCCCGGGGGATTTCGTTTGTCGCAAAGGTAAGTCAAAACCTCATTTAAATGATCGATTGGTTCTTGTCATGAGTGACAACGGGGACAACAGCTTTATACTGCTACTGCCTGGGCAGATATTGGAGAGTGGTTTGTTCACTCACCCAATCTCTTCTCCGTTATCAGTGAAAACTCTCAAACGGGATTCGATCTCAGTCCACCAACTCCATTCCGTTTTCCGTGCAGATAATCGTTACGCCAAATCCTACCACTTATTTGAATATTGCATAAACAAAACTTCAACTATTCAAAGCCCTTTCGGACTAGTTTCCTCATTTAAGTTGTTTTATCACAATATTTCGGGTCAATAACCTGGTAGTTGCATGGAATTGTGAGTTCAGTTCTTGGGTTAGGCAGTGAACGATTACACTGGACCAATGGAAGATCCCCGCCTCACCATAAGGAGGATAGATTAATAAAACGGTGTTTTGAGGTCAATAGCTGGGGTAGGTAGTGCAAGAGTACATTGACTTAGGGCATGAGCAATAATTTACCACAAGGAAGCTAGATTGGTAGAATAGGCAGTTTTGTGTTCAGATCCTGGATTAGGTAGTACAGGAGTAGACTGGCTAGGTAGAGGAGAAGTACCTGATTACAGAGAGACTTTATAGGTTGAAACAACCCTGGGTTATGCGGTGCACGATTACACTGACATTGTGGAGAAGCAGTGCCTCACTGCAAGGAGAATAGATTGGTATAAAGAAGCAGTTGTGAGTTCAATCCCTGGTTTATGCAGTTCACGATTGCACTGATGCTGTGGAGGACCAGTACCTCACTAAAAAGAGAATAGATTTCATAAAGAAGCAGTTATGAGTTCAATCCTTGGATTATGCAGTGCACGTTTACACTGATACTGTGGAAGAGAAGGGCCTTAACCTGAGGAGGATACATTGGTAAAAAGAAAGATTAATATTTCCCTATGCTTGAGGAACAATTGCCAAAAATAACTTGAGAAGATTTTGAAATGGTTTCTTAAACAATAACTTTCTTCCACCCTCCCGATCTTTCTTGGGATTGTGTTTTCAATTTTGTTATATTTACTTGGCTTGGTACATTCCAAATATAATTTTGGCTCTTACCTGGGCTCGCAACACCCACCTGTGGCACCGATGGGAAATATGAAACTATCTGAACCATGAGGTAGGCCATAGTATAATAATTATTGATATTTACTAAGTTTAATTTGGAACGGTACATAGACAAAGTAGGACGAGGAAGACTGCGCCAATCTAGATTCATTAGATTCATGCACTTTTCATTCCGATAAAAATCGTGGTTTGACTTATAAAATATTAGTATAAACCTAAATTAGCATTTCATAATTTTAGGGGTCGACATATACGGCTATAAATACACAACTAGCTGTTGTATATACATGATATCACGGGTAGGATCTATTAAACAAATACGTCAAAACCTCCAGTCCCTCTTACGATTACATATATAGTGACACATATACAGGGACACAACAACAAAATAACAAGAAAAATGAAACAATAATCTTGGTTGTATTTTAACACCGACTGTATTTGAACCTGATATATGTTGGAAAGTTCTACTGCTTTTTATATCTCTGATTTTACTGCTACTCCACCACTTAGCTTTAGCCATTTTCTGCACGAACAAATTGAATATTTCCTGCAGTAGAGAAGGAAAAAGTTGATGATTAAGCACTGAATTCTGCAATTTTGACTTAGAATTTATTGGAGCATGTTTCGGCACTCAATCTGTATGTTATGCATTGGAAATGAGGAAAAAAGGATTTGCAGTAGTCAGGAATTAAAATAACCGTTATTAACAGAACAGGGTCGTTATATGCTTAATGTGAATGTATTGTAAATGGTTTACTGTAGAAATACATTGTCGATTGCAAATGAGGACAAATAGATTGTCAGTGGTCAGGAATTAAAGCGATAGGGCTATTATTTGTATAATAATGAATTATGGTATTGCCTTTATAATAACTAGTGGGAGCCGAAGAAATTCCGTAGTCATTGTTAAAATGATATTTAAAAAAAAAATAAGATGTAAAAATGGCTAAAAGGATCAAAGTGTAGTATCTGTTCTTCGACACCACCATGGCCTCGAAGTTCGGAGAAACACGGCCCGTAAGGGGTCCTTGTAGCATGCTCAGGATTCGTCCTGGGAAAAGTTGCACAGGATATCTCAGCCAGCTGGCCGGGAGGCGGTCGCTCACCACCCGGGATTCGTCCCGGAATCTTTGACCAGCATGCTTAAGATTCGCCCTGAGAAGCTTTTGTACAGGATTCGTCCTGTAACCACTAACCAGTTTATCCCGGTCCTCGTGGCATTTTCTCAGTGATTTGAGACTTGGGATCCCGCCGCCCCCCTCACATCTTTAGTCACGGGGACTTGGGATCCCCCCCACCTTTTGCTTGAACGTTCGCGTGCAGGATCCCACCCTAAAACTGACCTTGTGTCATATTTGCCGCCGTGGGGAAGCAAATAAAGAAAATCTGTTCTTCGATACGGCTTTGAAGTTCGGATCAACACTGCCCAGGGTTCATCCCGGGATCCTTGTCGCATGCTCTGGATTCGTCCTGAGAGGTTGCATAGGATATCTAATCCTTCTGGCCGCAAAGTTGACCACACCTGCCCGGGATTCGTCCCGGGATCTTCGTCCTGCATGCTCAGGATTCGTCCTGAGATCTTGCACAGGATTCGTCCTGTAACCAACGACCAGCTTGGCCCCAATGTCTGCGTGACATCAGTCGCGTGAACCCCCCCATACCCCCGTCTGTACGTTCGCTTGCAGTACCCCACCCTAAAATGACCGTGTGTCAAATTTGCCGTCGTTGGGAGGCAAATAAAGAAGATCTATTTGCGTAATCTTTGCAATAATATTGTTGAATTGATTCGTTATTTCACTATTGATGTGTATAGGATCATTAAACGCGGTTGATATTTATTTAGCTTAGGCTGGTATGGCACAAGGCCACATTTCCATTAGAGTGAGAGCTTTCCTACCTTGGAACACTGCTCATGCAGCAAATCTGGGCGGTAGTGAAAAAATACGTAACAATAAACACTATTTTACCGCTGACTGCATTTGAACCCAGCATACGGACACGGCTTTTCTTATCGCTTCCCACTGAATTTATCGCTACTAACCAGTTCCCCGCTTAGATTTAATAATTTTTTGCATTAACAAAA
>VCCN01000462.1:3264692-3275186 GCA_006491835.1 Architeuthis dux | reverse complement strand
CGGATAAAGCAATGCTTTTGTAAGCTGTCTTGTGCCGTACTGAGCCAACTTTTGAGCCAACTTTAGAAAATATCAAACTGAAATTATTTCGCAGAAACTTGGTTTAAAACATGTGTATTTATATATATTAGCAATCCAAAATGGGCGCCTGCTGTAGAGCAGTGGTTAGCAAACTAATATCACAGGTCGTTGCGAATGTCGTACGTTTGATTTTCATTGGGTACCCTGTAATTACGGCCTTGTGTCAGACTATGATCATGTTGGTCGGTGATTTAGCAAGCTAATCTCGCAGACAGTTCGCTCATGTAGAGAGTTTGATTCTCATTTAGACTCCAATTGTTATGACCTTGTGCCAGACTCAGCTAAATGTAGTACTGTATATTTTTTAATAGAAGTCGATCGTGAATATAAGACGTGGTCAAATTAGAGTAGAAAAGCCAAGTAAATCGACGACTCAAATATAAGCAAGGCTTTTAATGATTTCGCCCTAATGAGAAAAAACAAAACAAAATCAAACTCAGAAGTTGGCTTCATATTTTTTATTGAACATAAATATATTGCAGAATAGATTAATTATTACTTCATATAAAATAAACATTCCGCAAAACTTCCTCCAATAATAACACGAACGTGGAAAATAATTAGACCTTTTGGTGTTAATTAATCAGCTAATAGCAACCCGGAAAATCAAGTCGCAGTAGAAATTCAAGTACGTCGGTTGAAATAGGCGACTTACAAATACTAATATTATCACTCAATTGGTGCCATATTATTATTGCTCAATAGGGCCCAGATTAAGCTAAGATTTGTTGATATCTATATTCGTATTGATATTTAACGTATGGGAAGTTAATGCTGAAACGACATTAAATATACACATTATTTATTTAATTGAAAGGAAACCTTGTCTGATAGTGTTGATTATCCAATTCCAAATTGCCAATAATCCTTCCCGTCGGCCTTGATCGCGGAGTTTTCGTATTTTGCATGCAGAAAATGGCGGTTATGCATTTGAGAACGCCTTCCTCTTCGCCATCACTTCTTTCTAGTTCATCCGCTGGGGTTGAAACGATTTCTCCATTTTGATCAGTGCATGGTCGTTTTCTATAGGTCAGCATTGCGGAACATTTGTTGGGTTATCTTTCTCCGGTATCACAACAAGTTGTTTGGATTCCAAGAAAGCAAGGACCGTTTCTGAATAATAGTAGCTGGCTTTGTCCAGCCAGAACACACAACTGTCCACTATTCTGTTTTGCTGAAGCCACAGTAGTAACTGCTTTTACATACATGGCAATGTATACAATTCTGGTCAACAGTGAGTCCCTGGCGCCATGTAAAGCTCGCTTATCTCTGGGGTCCAATTTCTCAGGTCTTGAATTATCCAGCTGACCGGATTACGGAACTATTCATAGCGAACCATTCATAGCCATGTATATTTTTATAGCCAACTTTTCATAGCCATCCATATACGATTCATAGCAGGATAACATTCATTGCTGTAAGGACGGATCTGGTGTCGCTAATCTATCATAATTAAAGAAACTTATGAAGTGATGCTTATAGTAAATTAAATAATTTAAGTACGTATTTTTAATCATTGTTTTTAAATCGTGGTTTTTCGGATCTCTGAGATTATTAACAAAAAATTGGATTTAAATATAAATAAAGTTGTGTAGTAATTATCACTGAAAAGATTTCGATACCATAGGATTCGATTCGAAAAAAAGCATTATTTTTTATAATGCTTTTTTTTGAATCGTATGGTATCGAATTCTTTTCAGTGATAATTGCTACACGACTTTATTTTAAAAGAATTAAAAAAACTTATTGCCCTCAAAAACTTTGAATAAAGTGTATTTACCAGGGGTAATCCAATAACTGGAGCATATAGCACTAGCAGAGAAGTTTCAATTAAAGAAAATATTATTATTTATCCCCAAGTTTACTTTTATTCAATTTTTTTCAAATTCGATTCGAAAAACACATTGTAAAGATTCATTTAATTTTTACACCACGAGATATGGTACTTTTGTGAAAGCCAACATTTTTTTGAGTCGCCCTCGAAGCTCAGACGGGGGTGATACTAAAATGTTTTTTTTATTTATTATTTGTTGAGATATTTCCAGACATGTCATTTTAAAATTGACAAGAAAATAAATTGGTAAAGTGATAAAACTTTATGTAATAAAAATATAATAGTTTAATGATGAAAGTATACAAGTAAAACAAAACTACAGCAACCTTGATGCCACCATTTTTTAATAAATGATTTGGGAAAATGGTTGGATAATTAATTCCCCATACGTTACTAAGCTTAGCTTTGTCTGGCACATGCAACAAGTGTGGGGTACCTAGTGAGAATCAAACTCGACACAGTATATGGTCAACTCGGCAAACTCGCTAACCACGGCATGGCGCCCTTATTTATATTTCTATGGAGGTGGTGTTGTCGGTAAATATGTTTTTATATATCTACCATATATTTCTATGTGTGGAAAAATATGTATCTTTTTCCCCACCTTGATTCTTGCCGATTGTTAGGGCTTTCCATCACATTTCACCGACTTTCCTTTGAGTGAATTTTAAAGTTTTTCAGAAGAAAAAAACACCCCGCCAACTTTGAATTCGTTTCATCCGACATGTTCCCTTGCAATTTGTCTTTCTTTCTTTCTATCTTTCTTTCTTTCTTTCTTTTTTTTCTCTTCTTATCTTACCTTTCCTATTCTTTCTCTCATTCTTTCGTCCCTTTTTCTTTTTGTTTTCACGTTCCCTTCCTTTTCTCAATCTGTGTTTCATATTTCTTTCTTTCTTTCTTTCTTTCTTTCTTTCTTTTCAATCTTGCTTTGGATTTTTCTTTTTCATTACTTTCTTCCTTTGTTTCTTTGTATGTTTTCTTTCTGTATTACTCCCTGTCTAACCGTTATCCACCCATTACTCAACCACCCGCCCCAGATTATAACAGCCAATAATAAGCTCAGAACGACACCTACCCTATTTTTCTTCGCTTATTTAGTTTTTGGTCTCCTGAAAAAAAAGAAGAAGAAGAAAAAAAACTCAACAAAAACGAAAAAGGAAAACAACAAAAAACAAAAACAACAAACAAAAAACAAACACTTGTGAGTCAAATACGCGTCGCGTCCCTCTTGCAAAAACCTGTTTTGACGTTGGCAAGATAACTTTAATGGGAGCTGCTGGGTTTGTGGGCGGGTGTGGTCGTCGTCGCGAAGGGTGGCGGCGGTGGTGGTGACGGAACTGGCTGTTCCTTCGGAGGGTTCTTTACAACCGACAGACTGGCTGGCTGGGTGTCTGCCTTAAAGGCATCGCTAGAAACAGTGGGGGCCAATTTTACAGAGCAGGGAACAAACCAACCACAACAACAACGAAAAAAAAAATGAGTCAAACAAAAATACAAAATCCTCAATGCACTCTCTTCCTCCCATCGCCTGGCACCATTCGGCAGACGAGCAGGCATAAAAAATAAATTAAAAAATGCAATTAGGTATGAGGACTCATCAGTATCGAAGACTATATTCAATCTGTTGCAATAGGACTAACGAAATATATGTGCCACACCATGCTAAACTTGTATCTAACTAAATATCAACAGAACGTCCCACCTTGCTTCAGAATTAAACCCTTTGAAGAAGTTAAACGAGCGAAAAGGTGTGACCTCATCATAAAAGCAAAGGAGCTTGCAAGAAAAATGACAGCAATATATATAGTTCTGTCCGGCAAGTATCTAGCTACTTTGAATATATCGAGAACCGGTTGCGTAGCCTTGATGTAACTTGGCAACGCAACCAGAAGGGTGCTAAGTGCACATGCGTGAACAGACACTCCCCCCGTGAGGTTACTCAGTCGGTAGCAAGACGTCATTGGGTGAGCTTATATCTTGTGTGGCCGTCGCATTCACAATGGCCGAACCTGTCCATTCGTCACGTATCGTACAGGGTTTTGTTGTAAAACATCGTATCGCCCAGGTCTGTCAGCCCCACCCCACCCCCAGTCAGGATTATGCTCCCAGTGGGGGGGGGGGAGATTTCACATTGTGGATGAGAATAAGGAGAAAGCAACAAGGCAGCTGATGGCGATTCCGAAAGAGGACTTTACAGACTGTCTTGCAAAGTGGAAGGGACGCTGGGATAAGTGTGTGAAGTCTCAAGGGGAGTACTTTGAAGAGGACTAAGGCGCCATTTCCCTAGGGAGGCTATATTTCCGTTAATAGTAAATGGCTTGATACTTACCGGACACACCTCGTACATCCCGGTTAGAATATTGATATACTCTATGTAGGGAAAAGAAGGCGGTACAAGACTTATCGATAACAAAAACTGTAGATTCATTATCATCATTAATCAGCCATTTATAATCCGTTGTTGGAGATAGGCCTTCCCCATGCTCTACCATTTCTTTTGCTTCTGAGCTTGTCCAGATCATCACGCCATCTTACACTTTGTCGGCCACAGTTTCACCCACCGTCTCTATGGATCCATGTAGTGAGTCCCATTGTCTTGCAGTTGTCTAATATCCTTGCAACATGGTATGCCCATAGCCATTTAAGTTTGCCAATAGCTTCTAGGATATCTCTGATACCTGTTTTCTCTAAAATATTGCGTTGTCTTTAGATCTTTCCATGCGATCTTTAGTATGATTCTTATCTGTGCACATTTCATGGTTTTCAATTTCTTGGTTGCGTTTCATGTTTCTACTCCCAGGAGGATGCACTGGTTGTAGAACCTTCTTCTTCTTAAGACCGATGGAATCCTCTTTTTCGAGGATTCCAAGGGCTTATGACATATACGAAATATAACAGGGCAGAAGCCGCCACAAAAGGATAGCCAACAAAAGGATAGCAAGAAAATAAGAAAAAAACATGGAAAATAAAAAGTCAAATAGAAGAAATCGCAGACAAAAATATCTAGACACGACTACGCAGAAGATATCTTAAATGAGTCTATAATAAAATGTGTCAGACCAATTACGTCCATGCAGAGTTTGCAAAAAAAACAAACAAACAAAAAAACAGCAAATATCAACCATATTGAGTTAAAAAGAAGAGACCACATCAATATAGAATGCAGCCATCTGGCCCAAAATAGCCCCACCACACACGACGGAGTAGGAACAGTAACTCATTGGGAATTGTGCAAAGGTTCAATTATACAGACAACTGGTATGAGCACAAACCGGGTCCATGACAATAACCCCGTGGACAATAACCCCAGGACAATAACCCCACCAGACAATAACCCCACCATACAGGACAATAACCCCACCTAGTAGAAAATAAAACAGAATTTGTTTTGGACCATCACCTTAACAAACGATATATTATGCAGCTATTGCCCTTTAATGTTCTTTCATGAATTCCCTTATTTCTTTCATGAATTATCTTATTTATTTTATTTTATTTTATAAGTTTTTTTTTTCCGGATTTGTTTAAAGTTTTGGCCCATCACGAATTTATCAAGGGCAACAGATTATTTAATTAATGAACACACAATTTAATTAATAAAAACATAATTTAATTAATGAATGGGTTATTGTCCTGGGGTTATTGTCCGGTGGGGTTATTGTCCGTATCTCGCACAAACCAGAGGCTGTCCAAGAAAAGAAAATACTCTGAGACTTCGAGATCCAGATAGACCACTCCATCTGTTTGTCTTTCTTTCTTGTGTTCTTATCTTATCCTTCCTATTCTTTCTCTCATTCTTTCGTTCCTTTTTTTCTTTTCAATTTCTTGCCTTTTCTTAACCTTAAAAAATAAAGGGTAAAGCTAGAAAAATATCTAGACCTTGCGGGAGATCTGAAGAAATTGTGCAACATTAAAGTGACCGATGTGTCCATCATTACTGGAGAGCGTGGAACAGTTCCGAAGAGACTTAAGCATGTTTCTCGACCATTTGGACTATCCTCAACTAAGCTTAACAACAAAAATGGTCAGATTTAGTTACCAGAGATTATGTAGTTAGTGTGTGAAACGTTTTGATTTCAGTCCAGTTGGGCTTCCATACTTTTCTCAACCAAAGGAAATAAATAAACAGTTGCAAATGTTTCTTGCTCTCCTCCTGAAAGCCGTGACTTTACAACAGTACAATGCCCGCTGCACGGCCTTCTGTCCGTCGCCCGTTGGAAGGAGCAGTGACCATTGTTTCTTTGTTCTTCTTTTCTTTCAATATGAAAGCATTGTTTTACTTTTTCTGGGCTCTTTCTCTCCGCTTTTCACCTGACAGAAGTTTAATGATGACAGATTCGGATGGGGCAAACAAGGAAGGATCTTTTAACAAGTTCTCTATTCACGCAGACAGACTCGGTGTCCCCAAGTGAACAAACGGGCAACGAACACAACGTGCAGTCTTCAGTTAAGTAAAGAATGGTTCTAGAACGGAGAGGGGAAGATGGGTTGTTCAGGATTCATTTCAAGACGCGAATATCTTGGATTAAGTATCGATCTCTTTTTCTTCCTTAGGTTGCATCATCATCATCATCATCATCATCATCATCATCATCATCATCATCATCATCATCATCATCATCATCATCATCATCATCATCAAGCCACGCCTATTTCTAGTCCAACTAAAGATCATCACTGCAACCTTTGTATATATCATAAATTCGTAGGTATATAAGACTTGTCAGTTTAGCTAAGTTGGTAAGAGAGAGCCGCCTTCCAATCGCATGGTCCTGATTTTATAATAGGTTTGGTTTAACGTGACGTGATAGACAAACAGTTAAGAGTTTACTCCCCTAAATTTGGTGAGGCTTGTCTTTGTTGTTCTTGTTACGGAGTGGAAGACAAAGTAAACTCCAACTTGGACTGGAATTTGACAACAACAATGACGGGATTACCACCGCCAACAATGATTACAGGGTAGCCCAAAATAAAGAAAGGAAGTTAAAACTGGGATAATATTTCTTTTGGTAATCATTTTTCATAGGTTTGCTTTATTTTTTTAATAAATGAAATTTAAATTGGTTAGGCTCACCTCCGCCCCAAATCTTACTAGGTTAACACTGCCCCCACCCAACAATAAAAATAAGCTGGATTTGTGTGATAGTTTCCTGTTTATGTATCTTTTTCGCTTTGTGCAAAGTTGTCCAAATGTTTGGGGAAAATGGTGATCCATTGGTGACAGGTCTGGAGAATATGGAGGCAAAACTTCGAAACCCAGTGCATTGAACTTTTTTGCAACGTGTGGCCGAGCATTATCATGGAGCAAAAACTAATCTCCTTCCATTGACGAACGCTGATCTTATTTCAAACAGTTTTCTGTCACCTTCTTCCTATTATTGGCAGTAAACATTATGTATGATATTCCTTCTGTGTGGGAGAGAACTGTAGCTGACCATACCTGCTGCAGGCCACCGTGCAGAGATCATAATCCTTTGTTGGTGCAATGTTGGCTTTGGGAAAAGCTTAAGATCTTCATAATGGTCAAACCATTGTGCAGATAGTTTCCGATTGTCGTATAGGATCTAATTTTCATCAAATGTTGCTATTCGATCAAGAAATGGAAATGTGAACTTGTACACTCGAGACATTGAACAGAAGGATACAAAAACGGATACTTAGCTAAGTGCTGGATATTTTTCTTTAGCTCCCCAAGATTGTGTTAATTTTTCACATCTATTAAAAATTCTAGTCACCAGATAAGCACCCACTCGTCCACGCTGACCGTCCTACAATAGAACTCTCGCCAACTCGTCCGCGTCTACTGACCTCGGAACGATCTCTTAGTATCTCACCTGCAACTGGTCGACCTCTGGTTGAACTCTCGCCCGCCCGTGGCAATGACATGTGCGCGAACTATCCCGAGCCCCGAACGCGCCATGCATATCTCAGTTAGTGACACATTTATATATATTTGAATACTGTGTTGTTCTCTTTTTCGCTACAGGGGTAACGCAGCATAATGCCATGTAAAATCAAATTGCTACAGCACCCCCTATCGATATATATTCTCTCGTCAATTCAATCTTTTTCACTTGGTCATAAAATAGGACTTAACAACTGAGACTGGTTGTTATATTCAATTCGGCCCTGTTCCAGTTTCTGACCGACCAACAACAACTTTGAAAGAACGGTTGACGCCCTCCCCTCTTTGATATAATCCATTCAGCTGACAGACAGACAATCTTTAGACCTCTGAACAAAATAGCACCCTGCTTGTAATGTGTGTTGGCTGTTTAAATTACACTGTGCAACTTTCTTTTTGTTCCTGGGTAATAGGTGTTATTTTCCGATTGAATATGTCTAAACGGTATAGAAAATATCAGTTATTCCCTTCAAATCTTGCTTTTGCAACAAGGACTGTGATAATTTGAAATCTACTTATTTTCAATAGGACAACCGGCAAATTTGCACGTTTTTAATCACATAAAGTAAGAAAAACAATTACATACAAGGTGTCCCGTAATTATGTCCTCTCTGCAAACGTTGTAAGGGGGGGGGGTAACTCCGTAATTATGTCCTTTCTGTAAAAGTTGTAAGGGGGTAACTCTATATTGACTAGGCACCTGATAGTAAAAGCAAGGTTCGACTTCTCCACAATCGTCAATACAAAGTTATTTCCCTTACAACGTTTGCAGAGAGGACATAATTACAGGATACCCTGTATGAATATCACTATCCTGGCCACAAAAGCAAAGTTTGAAGGGAATAATAGCCATTTTAAATTATTTTCTACACATAAGCAATCAGAAAATAACACTCACTACCCCAGGAACAAAACTCGCGTTGCATGGTTTTATCTTCTGATTCCTGTTGCTTAAGCTTTCTTTCAATTTCAAAGGTTATTGGCACTAGGATTCCCATTTTTATTGTTTTTATCCAAAAATTGACCGATGTATTCTTCAGCCTCTCTCCCGTGTATGCTGCATCTGCTAATCCTTGAATGTTGTCCAGCATTTTTAAATAAATGTCACCTGCTCAATTGCGACACTTCACTGATCCGGTCGGGCGTCATAGGGGCGAGATTCAGTGAGAAAAATACTGGACGACATGCCAGGATTAGCAGGTGCTATCATACATTTAAGGAAGGTCGGAGAACACATCGGCTTAAATGTCAGAGTAAAAACCACGAAGATGAGGATACTAGTCTGGATAAACCATGACAATATTTCGTTTCAAAACATCAAAACATACTAGAAAGGCCAGAGAGTCTACGGGTTGAAACAACGAATGTGACGATACTAGTCTGAATGATTTTAGGAAATGCTTAATCTCTGAACATAATACAATGCGAGGAAGGCCGAAGAACACGTCGATTGAAAAGTAGAGATAAAAAACAAAGATTATGCTAGTCTGAATAATTCTAGAAAAATGCTAATACGGCATCTCAGAAATGTTAATAGGATTTATCTTTCACTCCCTATTTTCCTTTGTCTCTCTCTCTTTGTCTCTCTCTCTTTCTCTCTGTCTATGTCCCTGTATCTCTCTCTCTTTCTCTCGCACAACCACAAAAAGTGATTATATACGAGGTCTCTTTCGAATATATTTTAAAAGATCATGGTTCGCCCTTCTACCTTGTGACAACTACTTTCCAAAACGAGGCAAGATCTGCTGCCTTTTGTTTGATATTGTCCAGAGCGAGGCTAGCTTTTCCTCTTGTGGCTGTTGCTGTTCAAAATGAGGGTATCTCGTCAGTTTTCTGATTACAGCCATCCAAAACAAGACTGTCTTGTGGCAAACTACGTTCCAAAACGAGGTTCGCTCTTCGGTATTCTGGCTGCATCATGGCCACCCGCTGATTCCAAACAAGAAAAAGAAGGTTTTGATAATAATTGAGTTCCTTAATACCCTACTGACATAACAGTATCCTCTCACTTAGACATTAAAGCAAACCCTGCTGTGCGCAAAGATGGTCACATAAATAGAGACATAGTAACGTCAGGGCTGGATTTAGACCTTGGGGGATTAAAATCACAAAATGTATGCATCAATGTAATTGGAACTGACAATACATAGAAATGTTAAATGAGTTGTATATCTGAAGTAAATACATGTATACATGTAAATAGATGCCAGCAAGACTCCGAGTATATTTTTAGGTAAGAAATATTTGCTCCAATCACTGTAGACCCGAATTATAAGCAGTAATTTTATTAATTTATTTAACACAATTGAAGGTGTTATAATGAAATGAATTCACAAATGAATTCCAAGCAGTAATTATTTCATTATTTCTTAATAAAGAAACTAATTTGTTAATTATTATATCTTTGTATAGAGGAGACCCAGTGCAATTGCCCCTTTTGTCCTCTGATGAATCCGGCACTGGCTCGAAATGATATAAATTCATTTAAAGCAAAACGTGTGCAGAAGAGTGTTGAGAGGATTGTCCACCAGCAGTGCTGCACCTTTGGCAGATTGTTCTTTGGCAATACCAAGGTTCATCAGTGTCTCATACGTGATATTGCCTTGCAAGGCTCTTCCTCGCAGTCTTGGATTGGATGCCTGTAGAAGGACTGCACCCACAGCAGCCCGTCTCC
>VCCN01000462.1:3208723-3221418 GCA_006491835.1 Architeuthis dux | reverse complement strand
GTAGCCTTACCGGCTTACCTGTCTTCGCTGGCCTCCTGTCGCACACTCGTTCACAAGTTCTCCAAAACACCAACGAACCAAACGTGGACAATGCTTACACCAGAGCCCATCATCACTGGACAGACCGGTCTTGACACCCCAAATGCCACAGCCAAACAGCACAAATGGGACGAAATTATGTGCAAGGCAACTTATCTCTCTCGACCAGCGTCAAACGGCATGTATACGCACTGCATCCCAGCCACACAGCGGGGGTTGGATGAAGCCTTACCAATACCTACTGTCGGCACATTCCTAGACATTGACTGTGTCTGCATTGGCGTTGCCCTTCGTCTTGGTCTTCACATGTACGAACCTCACCGCTGCCCTCTTATGTCGCCATGCCGCCCTCAACGACATTATTAAAAGGGGACTCTACGCCGCCGGAATTCTCGCTGCATTGGAGCCCATTGACCTAGACCGTGGAAATGTTAAACGCCCGGACGGGATAACTGTTTTCCCATTCTCATCCGACAAACCGCTAATTTGGGATGCCACTTGCAGTGATTCCTTCGCAAACAGCAACCTGATCTCGTCGGCCATTGAGCCATGTATCATCGCCCGATGGGCCGAGGAGCGGAAGATAGCGAAATATCGCTCACTGACCAATAGGTACGAGTTTGTATCGGTTGCGGTTGAAACGTGTGGCTTGATAGGCCCCAAAGCATTGAAGCTCATTCGCAGAATAAGCTCTATAGCTGTTCAACGCCACGACGAATCGCGCGAAACCACCTGGCTCTTCCAGCGAATGTCGATGGCAGTCGTCCGTGGCAACACGTTCTCCATAATGACAGCGGGAACAGACAGTTTCCGTTAAAAAATAAATAAAAACTTTCTATTTTGATCATGACGTACTTAATATTTGATGTAATGATCGAAACAATTACCAGCCAACTTTATAATAAAAACATAAGACATATTCTCAATACAAATTTCCCTTAGATTTGAAAATGCCAATATTGCTTGAACCCTAAATTGACCTTTAGAGATCAACAGAGGTCACCGCCACCTATCTTTTATGTTTATACTGTGGTCAAGTTACCCCTGTACACACATTTGGAGCCCATAGGGTGCAGCCGTCTCCGTTAGATTTGGAAATGCCAAAATTGACCTTTTTAGAAAATGCCAAAAATTGACCTGATCTTTTTCACCATCTATCCTATATTCATCTCCCCGATCAAGTTACACTTGTACACAAATTTGCAGGCCGTATGGTGCAGCCGTTTCCGTCATTTGAAAATGCCTGCAAAAAATGACCTGACGTTGAATTGACCTTAAGAGGTCAGTACCACCTATCCTATGTTCATCTTGTGGTCTATTTACCCTCGTACACACATTTGCAGCCTTTAGGGTGCAATCGTCTCTGTTAGATTTAAAAATGCCAAAAATGATCTGACCCTACCAAAATTGACGGTTAGAGGTCACCAGATGTCAGCACAACATACACTATGTTCAGCCAGGGGTTAAATTATCCTTGCAGCCTTTAGGGTGCAACCATCTCCGTTAGATTTGAAAATGCCAAAATTAACCTGACCCAAAACTAGAGGGCGTCGCTACTTATCCTATATTAATCACGGGGTCAAGTTATCCTTATACACAAATCTTCAGCTTCAGTTGCAAATGCGTCTACATGCGTCGAATTCTCTAGACATGTCACCTTCAGACTATCACTTGTTTCGCTCAATACAACATTCCTTGTCTGGTCCAACAATCTCAGTATATGCAACATTTCCTCGAAGGTTTTCTCGAATCAAAAGCGGAATCGTTTACTTATGATAAAATTCACAATTTTCTTGGAAGCTATTCAAGGTCATAGAAAGTCAATGAAATACTATGGATACTGAATAGTGATGCTATGAATAGATACGAATCGAAGAATATAAAAAAAAAGAAAAGCTGGAAGCTTTTGCATCAATCTAATACACACACACACACGCGGGCGAGCGCGCACACACACACACACACACACATATATTGATGAAGATATAGATATATTTGCGTATATACACACCTGTATGCATGTATGCGTGCAAGGAAAAGATTTGATGGTAAGACATTTTATTCTTAGTTTTGATGAGTTACTTAATCTTTTTGTTTATTTTTATCACAACATTTTTAGCCGATATATTCTGTTTTGGCTGTTAAATTAGTTGTGACAGAATTGTTTTGAGATTCTCACATGAAGCATTTTCATAATTTTTATTCGTAGTTTTGACTAATTCCTTAATATTTTTGTTGCTTTTTATAACAATGTTTTCTTTTTCAATTTGTTCTTCGGACGTTAAAGTATACAGTCTAGAAAATCTCCATTCGAAATATTGGCTTTTACCTGAGCCTAGGCCCCACGCATCGAATACTGGCGCCAATGGGAAATACTCAATCATCTCATGATCCAGGCCCAGAAAGGATGAAGGTGACTCATAGAATACGCTTGTAGATAATGAATTAACAAAGAATAATTGGGGTCGATCTAAAAATAATAAGCATGTAAAAGTAAGTAAAATCCCCAAGACACAGAACGCCCATATAGAACATATTAAAACAGTGAGCACACGGTGGTCTTGAAGACCTACAGAGCACTAAATACAAATGTAAAGAGAGCAAGTAGAATAGTGAGTTCTTTGCTCACGTGAAAACTCTGGCCTTGCGCCGGACTTGAGTAATACTTTGAATGAGGTTAATCCTTTACACTTGGGTTTTACTTAATGGCATTTTTCAATAAAATTACCAATATGCCACAAACCAAGCTTCCCTTCCGATTGGTTTTCGTTTTGGCGATGTCTCAGGGCATTAACCTCATTGGCTACGGAAGTTTTGAAGGTCTCCCAGTGCTAGACGTTAAGGAAATGCGGCACCCGCAAGACAGAACTCAGCAGATCAAGCTGAAGGCAGAGTGTCGGGAGTTTTTTTCTTCTCGTTCCTGCTGTGTTGATGCTGATACCGAGCAAAGCCAACAGATGGCGTAACATTACAATCATTGGATTTAAATGTACAAGCAGAAGACTGGACTAATTACAATCAGTTTTTTCTTTCTTTTGCAAACACAAGCTTTCTTTCTTTCTCCAATGGCTCTGCGGACAGATGAATAAATAGATCAACTGAAGTACATAAATACGGATAGATGGATGTGAACAGACAGACATACAGACAGATAGATTGATAAATAGAAGCAGACAGATAGGTAGATATGAACAAACTAAGACAGATATGAACAGACTAAGATAGATAGATAGATAGATAGATATGAGTAGACAGACAGATAGATAGATAGATAGATAGATAGATAGATAAACACGATCAGACAGATAGATGTATAGATAAAGATGCACAGACTAAAATGAGTGAGACATGCCGGCAGACAACCAGACAGCTAGATAGATTTATAGATATAAACAGTCTGACAGATATAGCAGATATGAACAGGAATATATATGAACAGGTAGATAGATGGCAATATACCGACAGAGAGATGAACAGACTGATGTATCTAGATAGATACATATATAGAATTACGAACAAGATGAGATAGAGATACAAAAACAAACAAAGATAGGTTGTATCAGGATGTGTGTAACGGAACCCGAGGTCTGTGGGTGTACAGATAAGAGTGACAACAATTCATTTCCATTGGCCAGCCTAGCGGTGTCACGGGCTTAAATCCACTTCAATGTCTCGAATTATCTACTTTTGTTAAATTACGAGACAAGTCGTCCTGAGAAGCGAGATTTTCTTTAGGAATTAGAGAAGAACTGCAAGAGTATCAACTCTGTAATGACTGATATCATCATCATCATAATCATCATCGTCCTCATTATAGACATCGTCATCATCATCGTCGTCATCATCGTCATCGTCATCATCGTCGTCATCGTCATCATCGTCGTCATCGTCATAATCATCATCTCCCTGACGCCTGAACACACACACACACACACACACACACACACACACACACACACACACACACACACACACATATCGACATCAATGATTAAATTCATCCAGATAAACATACATAAACATTTTCAAGAACAAAATGAAAACTATTCGTTCACTGATGGAAATGGGGATACGCGGAGATACAGTGTATACCTACTTTTCAATTTCTAGGTTTTTGTATTTTTAATGTATACTAAAAAAAGAAACCTGCCCTTATCGTATAACTAGATCTCTGTATTCATTAATATACTGTTTTATTTTTACTCTTAAAAAATAAACAGGTCTGTTTAGTCACTCAATAGAAACCGTTTCGTGAACAACATTTTTGGGCAGCATGCCGTGTTGGGTGTGTTCATTTAAAATTTGGAAAAAGGGGTGATCAATGAATAAGTTACTTCTTTCGCCTTTTATTGGCCAGTGATCACTAAAAAAATCCGGATTTAAAAAAACAAAACAAGCATGACACAAATTGACGGATCAATTTAGGATAAACTTTATCATATATTGCAAATAGAACCCCCTTCCCACTAAAAACCTATTTAGAGGGTGAATCTAAAAAACAAACCAAAGGAGTAAATGTTTAGATTTTCAGCCCTCTATCTCCATTGGTGCGGCCGGTATAGCCAGCCCGCCGAACCAGCTTAAAATCTCAAGAAACCTATATTGACAGTTTTGGTTGAAATAAAGCTAGTAAACCTATTCCTTTGAGTTCGTTGGTTTTTGCAATATTGTGTAGCATTATTAAGGGCATATCTTAAAAAATGAACTCAAACGGTGAAATTAAATTGTATGCAATCAATAAATGGTCATCAAACAAGAATCGAGAAACAAATTGGTCACCAACGAATATGTTTTGAAATTATCACCATGTTAATATGTTTCGAACGGCCAAAGTCTTATATAGATAAGGAGGTCAGTAAATACATGAATTCTCGCTCGGATTCTTAACGTTCCTGACCAGCCAACTCCGATGCAAACTGTTGCATTACCACGTTATTGAGTTTGCCGGATCAAACAGTGTCGTGTCTTCAGAAGGCAACTTCTAGGGGTACCAGTACAGCTGAGAAAAAGGGCTGTGAACGAAAATGAAACCGCAGACATAACTTGTCTTATACCCCCGTTGGAACAACAAAGCAAACACGATGTACAGTGCGTGCCAAAGTATTATGAAAAAGCGTTATATTATTGCAAATTTAGTTTCACGGAAGATAGAGAAAAATAATATAACACAAATATTGGCCACACCGATCTGCACAAACGTACTAGTAAACACACGGAAGCCATTTTTGTTATAACTTTGCATTTTAAGAGTACCAAATTATTAAGTAACCACTGCAAAATTATTAAATTATGGGTCGTAAAAGTGATTTATCGCAGGCTGATAAGAATTCTATCGTCACACAGCTTGGAAAAGGCAGTGCAACCCTTGAAATAACAAAAATGCTTAATGAACACAATAAAAAGAAACATTCAGAATGGTTCAATACATGGTTTAAAAAAAAGATTTGCAGCACCCATTTCAAACTAAAGCGCTCGCACTGAGTGCAAAAAAGCGGAAGTATATCGACGATTATATCAGATTTGGATTTGTGTCACTCCAAAAGGATGAAGCCACAGAGGTACCCCAGTGTGTAATATGCTACAAGACTGAGCAATGATGACATGCGAACGCCACTTGGGGACAGCGCATTCTGCTTTAGCTTTCGAACCCAAAGGATTCTTTGAAACAAAAAGACAGTCCTTAAAGCAAGCTAAAATGGACAGCGGTGGAGCATTTCGGCAATAGACTTCAAATGTTGTTGAGGCTTCTTATGAGATCTCTATGTTGATTGCAAAGAACAAAAAGAGTCATAATATCGGAGAGACCCTCATAACCTAGTATACCGCGTGCAGCAGAGCTCGTTCTAGTGAAGGAGTGTGCCAACAAGCTTTCTCTCTACCCAACGATACTATCAAGGGCAAGATCGATTAAATGTTTGAAGACATCAAAGTTCAAGTTCTTCAGCAATTAAGAGCTTCTCCTGTATTTGCCATCCAATTGGACGAAACGACTGATATCGCTCATTATTCTCAGCTACTGATGTATGCTCGTATCGTGTCAGGCAATAGTGTAAAAGAAGAACTGCTCTTCTGCCATCAAATGCAAAGTTATACTACAGCAGCAAATATATTTCAAGTGGTATCAGACTTCTTCCAGGAAAATCATCTTTTGTGGTACTCAGTGGTAGTGGTGTGTACTGATGGCCATGATTGGTTTACAATCTGGTTTTATAACAAGAGTGAAAGAAAGAAGTCCATCTGCTATATCGTGAAGCCCTAGCATCCAGAACTTTACCAGTTGAAATGAGGGATGCCAGGAACCTGGCTATCAAGCTAGTTAATTTCATCAAAGCTGGAAGCTTAAAAAGTCGTCTCTTCAAACAGCCGTGTGGGTATGGATTCTGAACATCAAGCCTTGCGTTTCCATACAAATGTACAATGGTTTTAGAAGGGAAACTTGCTTAGACGACTTTATGAACTACAAAAAGAAGTGATAACATTACTAGATTCACAGCAAAAAGCATATCTCAATGACAGGTTCCAGTCTAAACAGTTTTTGCTATGTCTAGCTTACCTAGTGGACATCTTTGAAGCGCTGAATGCCATTAACCTCAAACTCCAAGGGGAAAACGTCAACTTAATCATGCACCAAGGCGTCCTTCGAGCTTTCATGGCCAAACTTGATCTCTGGAAATGTCGAATCAGAATTTGGATTCTGCTCTCATTCACAGTTACCTGATTCTGAGTTAAAGGAACAAATTATTACTCATCTGACTGAATTGAAAGCAGAATTCATTAGATACATCCCGGATATAGATGACAAGCGTGAAGCCTGGAAATTCATCAGGAACCCATTTCAGTGTGAAGTAGCTGATATTTCGGACGAAATGCAAGAGTAGTTTCTTGAGTTAAAGTTCAACTACTCGGCTGAGGAGACTTTAAGAGACTAGATTTAGAGATGTTCTGGGTCAAATATCTTCCTGTTTACACTTTTGGTCTCATATCAAGCTCTTCAGATTCTGACAATGTTTGGATCAGCGTATCTGTGTGGAGCTGCCTTTTCCACACTCGTTGCTGTCAAGACCAAGTACAAAAACAAATTGGACGTTGAAGATGACATTTAATGAGATACTTAATATTATTAATATATTAAATGTTTTGTATTCTTTGTTCAATAACATGACAAAAACACGCATTTAAAAAAAGTTTTTATTTTAATTCACAAGGGATTTGTCATCATTTGATTGAAGATGGGGTGGGGGAGCAAAGTCCAACTATTAGAGGGGGCGTAGGGGTAAAAAGATTAAGAACCACTGCCCTAGTGCATCATGTAAATTGTAGAAGATCGGATAAGGGCACAACCAGGGTAATAACACCGCGGGAAGTGTCTCGAATTAAGCGTATTGTCAGGAAGAAAAAAAACAGTTATGAGTACCAAAGCTATATTCGAGGAAGTTGATCGAGGTAACGTGTCCAAATCATCTTGATGCTTAATTCTCCACCATGTTGCAAAATGTATCAAACCTGATATTCAACGGCCTTTGAAGCACAGTCACAAGGTGAAATGTCTTGAATGGGCTAGAAAGTATTTGAAAACTGACTTCAATGTTGTTCTTTTTATTGACAAGTGCCGAGCTACCCTTGATGGAGTGCGGGTTGGATTGCAAAGGAAGAGCAGCGTCCAGTACGACTAAAGCGTCAGCAAGGCGGTCGAGGAGTTACGTTTTGGACTGGAATTGTAAGAGACGTGTTGGTTGAACCCTGGCGTGTACCAAATGGAGAAAAAAATTCCTTCCCATGCAATTTTGAAGGACAATTTTCAGCCTTGGTTTATGAACAAGTCTCTCGGCCTACGTACGAAACTTATCTTCATACGAAACAACGCCCCTTCGCAAGTGTGCATGCAACGGTCGACTATCCTGACTAAAATGGGTTTCAGAAGACCCCTGGCAAGCTATTGTGACAAGTGCGGAAGCTATTACAACTGAAGAAATTCAAAATTTAATCAGAAAATGAGGTCAGGTATCGTTAATAGTAATAACAATGAAAACGGAATTTTTTTTAAAAATGACGTTACGCCATCTAACTATAATTTAATTTAATCTCGTTCTATAGAATATTTCGGCAGAAAAAAAGCCCGATTCTCTCTCTCTCTCTCTCTCTCACACACACACACACACACACAATCTCTCTCTATATCTCTCTTCATACTAACCAAATATTTAAAATTTATTAAACCCACGCTCGTACACGCTGGTGACGTATATTCGGGACACAGCCAACTTTCCCCCAAAAGGTTTTCAATGGATGATCGACTAATATCTGTGATTGGTAGGCAAGGATCTTATATTTCAAAGTAAATGATTTGTATCAGAATTTTGTTTTCATAATTGCATGTTGTTAATTTATAGGCTTCAGTATTTTATGTATATGAGTTTTTATAGCTTGTTTAAACTTTCTTCATTTTAACTGTGTGCCATTTAATGATTTAATCAATATATAATTATTTTCTTACTGTGTTCTTCTACCCATGCTTAATAATGTAGCACGATAAAAATTGAGGAATTGCAAAGAAATATCTCGTATTCTTGACCATCTGTACATTTAAGTTCAATATTTTCGACAAGAAGACACTCTCCAGTATTATCTTTCCATTCGACGTTTTATCTTGTAACACAACTTTTAAAACTATTTCTCTTCAGACATGCGCGCCCAACATTTATACATATTTCATACGATAAAATTGTCCTAATCTAAATACACCAAAAACGTTGTCCATCAGATAAAAAGAAAAAAATAAGGGATAAAAGTAACTCCAAAAAGCACGGTTGTTGGAAAGATACTTTTTTAATTTTGTGATTAGTCATTATCATTCCAAGGGTTGTTCAGAATATTAAACTCATTCTTTTTGTAACAGCAAAGGCAACTAGTTTGATAGTTCTAACAAGATTTGGGGGGGATTGTGAAAATCATTATTTAATTAACAAACTAGAATGATGATGGTTTTTGTTTATATTTCCATGTTTATTTACACCAGTCACTGGTGTGAATAAACATCGAAATATAAACAGTGAATATTTACTAAGCTTAGCTTAATCTGGCTTAAGGCCAAATAAGGGAAAGTGGAAAGGGCCTGTCTACCTTGAAGATCAACATTCAAAATCTTGAATCAATTTTACTCAGGCTTGGACACCGACCACTGGCACTGGTTGGAAATACTTAGGTGTCTCAGCCACTACAGCTGGCATTATTAATAAAATAAATCCACTTTCTACCTTAGGATTTATTCCATTTGAGTTCATTCATTTTCTTACTTTGCTCCAATAAATTTCCAGTGAAATTCATATTGTCAAACTCCAGTCCAAGTTGGAGTTGACTTTATCCCCCCCCCCCACGTAACAAGAACAAGAACAATCTTCACCAAATTTAGGGGTGTAAACTCTTCACTATTTGTCTATACCGTCACGCTAAACCAAACAGATATGTAAAATAAGCATTTCCCTACCGTGATTTAAAATCACGATTGCTAGGCGACTCTCTTACCAACTGAGCCAAACTGACAAGTCTTCTCCGTGTATGTGTGTGTGTGTGTGTGTATGCACCGAGATAACTCGACAACTGGTCACTGTACGAAGTTAATATTCGCCAGATATGTTGATCCGTGCACCGGACATTGCAGTGTCAAGTTTGAAGTCGTTTGGATTTGGGTTCTCGATATGAGGGGGGTGCTCGATTTACAATAAAAATTCATCTTGAAATGAATATATTTATTTTCCCGAATATACGCCACCAGCGTGTACGAGCGTGGGTTTAATAAATTTAAAATATTTGGTTAGTATGAAGAGAGATATAGAGAGAGATTGTGTGTGTGTGTGTGTGTGAGTGTGAGAGAGAGAGAGAGAGAGAGAGACAGAGAGAGAGAGAGAGACAGACAGACAGACAGAGAATCGGGCTTTTTTTTGCCGAAATATTCTATAGAACGAGATTAAATTAAATTATAGTTAGATGGCGTAACGTCATTTAAAAAAACCCGTTTTCATTGTTATTACTATTAACGACAATATTACTGTTTTGATTGTTGTTATTAACGACATCATAAACAAAGGACCCGGATCTGCTCGTGGTGGCTATTAAACTAAACCAAATCTTTCACAGTACATCCGAGATATTAAAGCTTCACTCGTCCTCTGTGGTTCTTTGACACATACGGGTCCTGCTATTCTGGCCAATAAAAAGGCGAAGCGATGGTCGAAGAGTGAGCCGCATTTTGGACTTGTACAGCGTTGTTATCAGTCTGAGAATCTTAACGAATTTTGATCTAGGTGAATGCGTGAATGCGTACAGGAGATGTCCCGTTCGAGGTATTGTTCCGGCGTTGGGAGAGCATTTGATATGCTATCCAGTGAATTTTGCGCACCGAACAGTGTCGGTGTTTTCCCCAACTCCTTTTTGTGCAGCAACTGACGTACCATTCCAGTGTCGTTGTATTTCTACAAATTTGTTGAAACCCATACCTTACGGTTTTCCCATTAACCGAATTAGCCCGAAAGGCTGAATTTATATTCCTCTACCAAAGTAAATCTAGGTTGACTACAATCGACCAATAGATAATAAAGTTATTACCAATTTTCAATAGGGAGTTTCTTTTCACCCATATATGTATATAATAGAACCTTTTTTTTCTGTTCTTCCGTATTACATTTATTGTAATTTGTAAATCCTGCATAATGAAGTTTTTCTTTTTTTTTAATAAGCTGGAAGGTTCAGTGTCTCGCCGTGAAGCAATGTTTGGCAAGCTAATATTACAGAAGACGTTACTCTAGTGAAATTCGATCCTTACGGGGTACCCCACACTTATGGTCTTGTGCCAGACTAAGCTAAGTTCAGTAAATCCCTAAAAGTCGGAATATAAGATAAATCAGAAGATGTCATTGCTTAAAAGTGAGTGTATTGATGTGGGTTTAGTGTATGTATCAGTGTGTGTGCGAATTTGTTATCGTATAACAAAAGAAATCGTCTTACTACGCAAAAGTGATGCATTAAACCTGACCTTTTCAGCGCGAATGGCACCAAGCAGAATAGAAAAGTTCTAAATCAGTGAATGTAATCTATTCAGAATCCAATAAAATTATAAAAAATCTCGTGTTATCAACATAAACAAGTTCAATTGTCTGAAAAACTCTTTGAATCTCTCTGTTTTTGAATTATTAAGCCGACATACACTCGCAATACTCTGATGTCGTTGTGCTATGTTGACGTAAAAATGAGCAAGTGGTGCCCTTACGCTGGATACGGTTTCAGCCACCCCTGCTTGGGCGCCACATATAACATTTATACTTACTCGACCCGGTTAGCGATATGTGAAATAGACTTAAAGGCGCCAAGCATTGAAGTGGCGTCACTAACTCACCCACGTGCTATTTTATCCATAGTTGAGGGGGGAGGGGGGTTATGGATTCATACTTTTCCCAAGTGGACCAGTACGAAGGGAACACAAACTATCCTCGGTTCGCCGTGTCCATTCTCTGAGCCGTTATTCGCCCGGCCAACCCCACATGTTGACGAGACGGGTAATAAAAACGATGACAGCAAGTTGGAGACGATCTGTGTTCTCCGTTGACCGAAGAGCGACAGTAGTTCTGTTCCGGTACCCAGACGGGGAGGCGATTATTTATTTAAATATAATCCAAATGTTGTTGTTGCTACCCATAATTCCCTGTTTGGCCACACGGCGCACAGCCAAACATGTTTGTTTCGAAGAGGAGGGACAACAAAAATGGGAGAATAATTGCTAACAATTCCAGAAAGAAAATAAAAAATCGGAAAGTGGAAGACTTAAAGGCGCTTAGCAGCTATTAAATGTGCCAAGACATGTTTGGCTTTTTACGAAAATAACACCAAACGCGCACGACCTGTCGTGTAGACTTAAGGAAGGGTAGAGGTAGGCCAGTAAAAAGAAGCGAAGGCTGTGTGTTGGTTTTCACACCACTACACCACTACACCCCCAACATCTTTCTTGGTAGATTTGTGTATATGTGATATCACAACCGGTTTGGAGTTAAAGTTCAGGTAAAGGTTAGGGTTGGCCAAGGCCCCCCGCCCAGTTATGATGCCAAGTAGAACCCCCCCCCGTTAAATTAAAGTATGACGAACATTCTAGTAATTGGTGACAGTATTATTTTAATTTTATTTTCCTTAATATCCTTACTTATTTCAGTAATTGGTGACAGTGTAAATGTTTTTACCTAGTCTCATATTCTAAATATATATTTTAAAGCGTTTTTTTACGCATCCAAAAATTAAAAATATAGTACCATGTAGTATTGATGTTTCCTTTAACTTGGCCTCATATTCTAATCTCACATTTTTAAAGCTTAACATTTTTTAGCTATCCAAAAATTAAAAATAATACCCCACAGTAAACTTTTTTTTACCTGGTCTCCGTATAATTTTTCACCTGGTCTCGTATTATTTTTTAATTCTTGGATGCGTCAAAAAAGCTTTAAAATATATATGTAGAACCAATCTCTGACATTTTTGTCATGTTTTAATATAACCATGGTGGTTTTGTCCGGTTTTGCACGGTTTTGCACTTTAAGTGTTGGGATTTTGTCCGTGTGGGTTTTGTCATTCTATTTCGAACGATATGTATATGTATATACCACAATCAGAAATTA
>VCCN01000462.1:2818002-2831538 GCA_006491835.1 Architeuthis dux | reverse complement strand
GCCTCGCTACAAAAAACGCAGCTCCGCTGGGCAGGCCACGTCGCTAGAATGGAAGACTCCAGACTTCCAATGGCAGCACTGTTCGGCGAGCTAGCCTCCGGGATACGAAATATAGGAGCCCCGAAAAAGAGATTCAGGGACTCCCTAAAACAAACCTTTAGCTCTTGCGGACACAACCCCGTAACTTGAGGCCACACACAGGCAAACATGGCGCAAGCCAAACGCAGAATCAGGGCAGAAGTAAAAAGACAACAACGCAAGCTCAGCGCCGCAACCCCCACCCAAGCAAAAACAAACAAAGGGAATAGATGAAAAGAAAGGAATGGAAAAACAACGTGACTACAAAACCACCAACCTACCCGGCTTCTTCTTTTTTTTTCTTGTGCAAAGGCGTGACTTGGACCTGGGAACGAATCTTCTCAGGCTGCTATACCGTCGGGTCACTGGTCTGACGGGGTCAGCAGAACACCAAAGCGTTCATCTGCTCACGTAGGAGGGAACCAGGGCCTGCATCTAAAGCCGCAGACAGACGTACTCTCATGAGGACCTGCTCACACAGTTGCAGACAGCCGCACTATCCTGAAAATCTGTAGTATACGTTACAGGCAGGTGCTCTGTCCTGATCCCCCCACAAATGGTCGGTAACTACGGAATGCTCACGCTCTGTCTAACCACAGTTCAGCCTTACTGTCGGAACATTCCCACAAGGGGGCGACAGACCTCCGTAGCTAGCTCTGGCATCTGTCGGGAGAAGGACACTACTGCCAAACCTACGACCTATGGGTCCTGCTCCTAGCCGCGCCACTCCGGTGGCCCATAAGATGCAAACCCTCGGTTTAAAGGGTGGGGTCGACCCTGGGCAAGTCGCACTTCACATTAAAACTACACTGCTCAGGTTGGAGGTTTACTCCGCACGTTGGTCCCGCCGTCTATGGACCAAATGCTGTGGATGGCCATCCCCAAAATCTTTGCTCGCGAAGCCAAGCCATTCATTCATTCATACATACAGTTACATAGATACATATATATTGTTTGAGTATATACATACATATTGTTTGAGTATATACATATTTATATGCAGTTACATAGATACCTAAAATGTTTGTGCACACACGCAGACACACAGCCACAGACACACACAGACACAGACACACACAGACACACAGTATGTTTGTGTGTGGGGGTATGGTTGGGTGCGTTTATGTGAGTAATCCGAGTCAACGATGTACTACTCACCGCAAAGTGCACACCCCGTATCCTTCTCTTGTTCAACGCTACGGCCAGCCAATTCATAACAGTAGAAGAAGTGGAGCAATACATTGACTTCAGACACGCACAGACACAAATATGCGCCGTAAAACAAACCTTGGTGCATGCGCAGTTTTGTATGGACTCCACTCAAACAGGATTGACTCATATGCTTCGTGTATAACAAGTCTGTTTGATGCTGGGTCAAACTCCACTCCAACTTCTATTCCAATTGAAGATGATTACTGCAACCTTTGTATTGTATATATATATATAATACATAAATTCGTAAATATAAAAAAAACATGTCAGTTATGTTCAGTTGATAAGAGAGCTGCCTAGCAATTACTAGGTCGTCATTTCAAAATGCAGGGAGATGTTAATTTTATATATAGGTTTGGTTTAACGTGATGGGATAGACAAACAGTGGAGAGTTTACTCTCCTGAATTTGGTGAGGATTGTTCTTACGGTGGACTGGAGTTTGACAATAATTAGATAAAATTGTAACTACAATAATAAGAAGCCAAGGTGAAACCCCGCATGTATTTTGTGTTATTTCCTCATCTGAGAAGCATCCAGGTAGTCGCAGTTTTTACTCAACGCAATGAACACAAAGTCCCTGGGCAAAATTTACAAATTTACAATCCTCCGTTCTCACAAGGGAAGTAACAACATGCTTCGAAGCCTCACTTCCATACAACAGATGGAAAGTAACGTTCCTGTTTATCATACAGTTATATTGTAAATAGAACCCCCCCCCCCTCGTAAATCCTTAAATCATTTTTTTCTAAAAATTAACAATCTCTAGGTAGATTGTTAGGGTCTAACTGATTAAAAGCACAAACAGTTACTGGCGAAGAAAAATTGTTTCTATTTTTTTTTCGACTTGGTTAACGGATGTAGAACTTTACCGAAATAAACATTCAAAAATACGTTGGAAAATCTTTTTTTTTAGTTTTACATATAATTATTTAAATGTTGTGACTACTTTTTACATTCATCTTAAATTGTATTAGTTGATTAGACAAGTGGCGTATTAGGATGGGGCGGCCCTCCCTGGGTGACACCATCAGACTGGGTGACACCAAGATGACTCCCTAAAAGATTTTCATATAATTTCGTGGTAATTCTTTTTTCTAATTAGGTATTTCTGCGGGGTTCGTGACCCACTTACGGAAAGTTGACACCTTGATAAAATAAACGTCAAAATCATATAAAACTTAATTTTTTCGTTGAGAAATGTTAGTGTCATTTGTAGGTTCAAAGATTGGCGAAATATATGAGATAAAAATTATTGGTGTGCACCTTATAAAACGGGAGATATTAATGAATCAAAATAGTGTAAATCTCCGTGAAAATGTAAACAAATTCTGTTCCGTAATAATTACGAGTAAATTTTCTCCCCTTTTTGACAAGCAAAAAAACACCTAGATTTAAAAAATGTATTACACATCAACTACTGATCGGATCTTAATAAAAGTTTTCAATACTTATCGAATAAAGGGTGAATTTTTAAAAATAAATCTGTTTGTATTCCAAATTTCGGGAAAAAAATAATTTTTCATTGTAATTAAAAACTCTACCTTAAATTTTCATTGATTTATTTTCAATCGATCAGTCCGATCTTTTTACATTATTAAGTCAAGACCATGAACATATAAATTCTGCTTCTGTTTTTGAAAAAGCTAATTTATAAAAAAATGTTTTTTTTAAAGTGCGAAAAAAGAAAAATACTGTTCTAATTGCCAATATTTTTCATTCATTTGGTAAAATATGATTTATCGCAATTTTCCGTAAAAAGAGAAATAATCTTAGCATTAAAATCTTTTTTATAGAGAATTTTTAAATTTTAATTTTTAAATTTATATTGTTTTTAAAAATTCAATTTTCACTCTGTTTCTGTTGCCATCGGTTCAATTCTGTTCTCACGTGATGTAGTCAAAGGGTAAGTAAAGATATGTAAAAAAAACTGAAAACTGAAAACTGAAACCATGTACTTGTTTTTTAATTATTTTTTTTTTTTTTAATTGGACGATATTTTTCTACGGATGGACATAAACGTAAATTTTCTATTATGTCAAAGAGGACACAACTGCCGTAATAATCTCAGTCAGCCATCTGCTTATAGACAAATACCGACTTCAGTAATAAGTAATTAGCGCATGTGCGTGTGCTATCTATGGCGGTAAACAGAAGGTGTTCACCAACGTGAAAAAAAGAGGTTTTTATGTAGTTTTTGAATGGAAAATCGTAATTATTCGGTTAAGGAGTGTTCAGTAATGATGAAACTAAGTATATCTAATTTTTAAAAAAAACATCGGAAGAATTCTTGATTTTTAAAAAAAATTTAAATTACAATCTTCGAATATTTTTTAATTTCCCAAAAGGTCAACAAAATGGCGGAAATTATAGTTTAAAACTTTAAATAGACTTTTAAGAGCACAATTCTACGTTGAAGTTTTTTTTTCTTTTTTCCGGACACATATTTGGACTTTATTCTTTTTAACAAAAACAAGAAAAAGCCCACAGACAACAGTTTTTAAATTTTAATTTACGTTTTAAAATGGGGTGTCTAAAGTGCGCAGATGTACCTACTAATGAATGATCTGACTGTCCAGACGATATCTCGGAAAGTACTCAATGGATTTCAATGAAATTCTGTGGAAGGCTGGGAAATGGGGTAAGGAAGAGTTGGTTAAATTGGGGGCGGATTCAGGAATTCTTTTTGATTGAGAAATATTCTTCCGTTTTTTTCTTCATACTTTTATGTATATTCTAATTAAGAAGTGATTATATTTTGGGACGGATCCATGCACAATTATCTCCTCTGCGTCGTAGTTATATGTCCACACCACATAATGTCACCAAAAGTTCATGTCTATCTACACGATATTTTCAAAGGTTCTCAATGAATTTTATGGAAGAGTTGACAACGGACTGCGAAAGAAGTGATTAAATTTTGGGGCGGATCCATGCACAATTATTTCCCCTGACAATGACGTTGCCAGAGGTATGCGCTCTCTGGGTGCTTTATAGTTTTATCGTATAGTTTGTTTAAAAGATACTGAATAAAAACATTTTCATGGTACCCATACTTATTTTCTTCATATTATTTCACAAAGTCAGAACTGAAAAATTGAAAACTAAAGAAGAATAGAATTGTTACTAAATGTAGGCGTATGCCATCACATTCAATAATAAGGGAGAATCGTTATGAATAATGAATAATATTCGTACAAAAAGATCACCAAATTCTAGATATCCTTGGAAGAGAGCAAGTTCTGGAGGTGACGCCATAAGTTACCGCCTCGGGTGACACGAACCATAGGACCGCCACTGGCTTAGACTGATGGTTTAAAAGATTTTAATCCTAAACACTTGTTTCAGGATATTTCTGAAGCCAGACATGTCGAGGTCAGAGAATCACGTTCGAAAAGTTTTTTTTTCTTTTTTTTCTTTTTTTTATGTGACCTGTAATTCTTTTTTCCTTTTTTCATAGTAGAGACATTAATATCAGCCAAAACATTAATCCAATGTGAAAGCTCGAGAATTTGTACGATCATGCACCCAGACACTATCTTTTATGAGTCTTTCTTCTAGAGTAGAACCAGTTTTAGCAATAACATAATTCAATCCCAAAGAGACATATGTTGTAATACTGTCTCTTGTCTAACACAATCATGCACACAACCTGACTGCTATATAGGCGTCGATAAGTCAAAAGAGCACATTTTACGCTTATTCTTTTTTTCTTCAGTTTTTAAGTTGGTTAGCTGGCTGGCTGGCTGGCTGGCTGTCTATGTATGTATATGTCGCGCATACAGGCCGCATCAATGGAGCTAGAGGGCTGAAAGTTTAAACATTTACTGCTTATTTGTCTAGAAAAAAAACGTTGTTTTTTAAATCAATTTTAAACCAATAGGTTTTAAGTGATGGTTCAATTTACAATGTAAGTTTATGCTAAATTGGTCGCTTATTTTGTGTCCAGCAGTGTTCACGCTTGTTTTTTTTTTTTGTTGTTGAAAATTCAGACTTTTTTTTAGTGATCGCCGCCCAACAAAAGGCAAGAGAGGTGACGTAGTCATTGATCAACCCTTCTTCCAATTTTTTAATCGATCACCCCCAACACAGCATGCTGCCAAAAGACGTTGGTCTCGTGACGGTTTCTATTTTTTTTTCCAGTTTTTCCGCATTTGTAGAATCGCTGTTTGTTTATCAGTCTTAATTGGACCTTTTAGACTGTTATGCCGTCTTACAGATGCCCGAGTGCGTATTAAACCTTATCTAAAGTAGACCCGGATATCTCTGCAACGTCAAATGGTCGAGAAAAGGAGGCCTTTTTCATTCAGATGTCTGTCATGAGGATAAGAAATGATTTATATCGACCCGAAACACCCACTCTCCCCGCGCCGGCATCCAACTGAGGGTTGTCGAACAGTTCAAGTACCCGAGGAGCATCATCTGTCCAGATGGTTCGCTCGACAAAGAGATAGCAGCCCGCATCAACAAAAAAACACAGCTAGTCTCTTTGCCGCCTCCGAACACGTGTGATGTATGACGAGAGCATCAAGCTGTCAACCAGATCAAGGTGTACAAGGTAATCATGCTCACTAGTCCATTGGTCATTAACCTGGGTTCGTACGAACCTAAAGGGTTGGCGAAAACCTTTTTGAGGTTCGGGGAAAAAAAGGGGGGGTTTCAGACGGGGTTCGTCAGTAAAGTTTGACAGAGAAGCTTGATCAAAATTGTTAACATTAAGTAAACCATTAATATTACATAAAAACATTTCGGTTTTGACAAAAATTTCATTTTGTGAACAATGTCGAACCATTTCGCTCTCCGGAGATTGTTAGGTATTCTTTATGTTAACTTTCATTATTAACTTACAGTGCGTTATTTTTATGAAATGGTATAGTTTTTAATAAAGGAAAATGAAAAGATGTGTACCTATATATTAGGTATTTATGCGGCTACGTGACTTAGTTCTGAGTAATTTGACACCTTGATAAAATAAACGTCAAAATCATATAAAACTTAATTTGTTCGTCGAGAAATGTTAGTGTCATTAGTAAGTTGAAAGATTGGTGAAATATATGAGATACAAATTATTTGTGTATACCTTATAAAACGGGAGATATTATTGAATCAAAATAGCGTAAATATACGCGCAGATGTAAACAAGTTCTGGTCCGTAGTAATTACGAGTAGATTTTCTCCCCCTTTTAACGAGCAAAAAAACACCAAGATTTTAAAAATTTACTACACATCAACTACTAATTGGAGATTAATAAAAATGTTCAATACTTATTGAATAAAGGATGCATTTTGTTTAAAATCAGTTTGTATTTCAAATTTCGGGAAAAATATTTTTTCATTGTGATTAAAAAAACTCCCCTTAAAAATTGGATGATTTCATTGATTTATTTTCAATAGATTAGTCCGATCTTTTTACATTATTAAGTCAAACCCATGAACATATAAATTCTGCTTCTATTTTTGAAAAAGCTATTGCTATTTTCCGTAAAAAAGCTTCTTTCTTTTAAACTGCGAAAAAAAAAATACTGCTCTAATTGCCAATATTTTTCATTCATTTGGTAAAATATGATTTATCGCTATTTTCCGTAAAAATCTTAGCATTAAAATCTTTTTTAGAATTTAAAATTTTTTACTGTTTTTTAAAATGTTTTTTAAAATGTTTTTTAAAATTCAATTTTTACTCTGTTTCTGTTGCAATTGGTTCAATTCTGTTCTCACGTGCTGTACATTTTTTTGTTGTGATTTAATTTCGCCGATATTTTTCTACGGAAGACATAAACATAAATTTTCTATGAAAAGAGGACACACCTGCTGTAATAATCTCACAGTCAGCCATCTGCTGCTGCTGATTTTACCGACTTCCGTAATAGCTTCTTATGCGCTAATTGGTTGTCAACAGGTGCTTAACGCTAGCGGTAAGTCGAAGGTGCCGGCAGATATTTGACCCCCGAACGTGATAAAAAAAGAGTTTTTTATGTAGTTTTTGAATGGAAAATCGTAATTATTCTGTTAAGTATTATTCAGTAATGATGAAACTAAGTATATCTATTATTTTTTTTAAACACCGGAAAATTCTTGATTTTTCAAAAAATTTTGAATTACAGACTTCGAATTTTTTAAAGGTCAACAAAATGGCGGAAATTATAGTTTAAAACTTTAAATTAACTTTTAAGAGCACAATTCTACGTTGAAGTTTTACCTAATATATATACTTTCTATTATCAAGTTTAAGGGTTTTTTCTAAGTGTCTCAATAATATTTGGGGTTCGTATAGTGAAAAAAGGTTACAGACTACTGCACTAGCCTACAGTATGTCTTGTGAGACTTGGATGCCATACCAGAGTCACAATCGACAGCTTGGGCGTTTTCACACGAGGGCCCAACGTTCAGTCATGGGGATCTGATGGTGGAAGGGGGACCCCAACCTGTAAGTCCTGGATAGAGCAGACTGGATCCATAACAATAACCCCACCGGACAATAATCCCATGGACAATAACCCCACCGGACAATAACCCCATCTCTACTGGACAATCACCTCACAGTAAAAGATAAAACAAAATCTATGTATAGGTTTTAATAGCTAACATTATGAAATGTAATTTACCTAAAACCGACATTTAAATTTAAGAACATCTAAAAACATCTAGAATCTAGGGAAGTTTAGCGTCCTAAATAATCGCGCTTGTTCTGAAGACATTACAAACACTAATGAAGAATTATAATCTATATTAAATCTATAAAAAATATATACATGGTATAGATAATACGACACAAATAAATAATTTAATAATACAATGTTTACTAGTTGAGGTCATTTCTGAATTTAAATGTTTCTAATTTTATTTTAGGGCAATTGGTGAAGTGAACATTTACGAAAGGGCACAAATACAGATTACGAAACAAATAATTTTAATTTGCATTTTAAAATGTGTCATTTAATTTTAAATTGACTTTTTAAAAAAAATGTTAAATTTGAATTTAAACAAGAATTTACACGAGAGAGAATCAATGTAGGAACAAAAATCTACATGCGTTATATGTTTTTAAGGATTATCACAGAAAGTTTCAGGTGTAAATTCCTATTTAAATTGAAAGTGAAAATTTAAAAATTAAATTACCCCTAAACACTAACCCTTTCATCAATTTAATATTAAATTAAACATTAAACAAAAATAGAAAGAAATAAGAGAATTCATGAAAGAAATAAGAGAATTCATGAAAGAAAAACAAAGGGGGATATATGCATTATAATATCGTTTGTTAGAACCTTATACAATTTTCCCGGCCCTAAAACACAAATATTCATTAATTAAATTATGTTTTCATTAATTAAATTATGTTTTCATTAATTAAATTATGTTTGCATTAATTAAATTATGTTTTGATGTGCACTTTTCCTCCCTTGATAAATTCGTGATCGGCCAAAACTTTAAATAAATCCAGAATAAAACCTTATAAAATAAAAGAAATATGGGAATTCATGAAAGAAAAACAAGGGGGAAAAAATGCATTATAATATCGTTTGTTAAGGCGATGGGCCAAAACTTTAAACAAATTCGGTTTTGTGGGAACATTGTCCGGTGGGGTTATTGTCCGGTGGGGTTATTGTCCGTATCCCGAGCCGGCCTCAGCTGTGTGATCTTGAAAGCCAATCTTTGCTGGACAGGACAGGTCACGTGATCCGCGTGGACATTTCACGTATGCCCCGCTAAGCCCTCTATGGAGCCCTAGCACAGGGCCACAGAAACACAGGGCGTCCAAAGAATCGCTTTAAGGACTGCATCAAGGACAGACTAAAGAACGGTGGTATCCCTGTAAATGAGCTAGTGTTTCAGAGGACAGAGTCGAATGACGCAGTATGACACACATGGCCTGGGCATCCTTTGGAAGGAATCAAAGAGAGCAAACCACCAGCGCCAGAGAACGACGAAAGGGCCCATCATCTGTACCAACAGCACTCCAGTGACCCTACTGTCCCCGTGTGTGCTCCTCAAGAATTGGACTTCTCAGCCACATTCGGGTCCACTGATTATATCAGAGCCACATACGTCATCGGGACGATGGCCAATCAACATATAGGACAAAGCCTCGACTTGTTCACGTTGACCCGTGTCGCTTATGTAATGTGAAGAGGAGAGATACCGTTGAATATACAAAATTCAAGTGACGTTGTCGAACTAAAAGGTGAAAGTATGTAAGCAATCATTGACAAGCATAAATGTGTTTATTTTGTGATTATTTCGTTGTTTATTCACACCATCTTCTGAATATTATGACTGGAAATGACATTTGTTACCGTTTATAAGAGTACATACGTACATGGCATAAAAGATAACAAATCAAATAGAATAAAGAGCACAGATAAATAAAGCAAAGTGTAAAGAGATACATTGTTAATAATTATGGCAGAACGGGTTTGACCACAGATTTCAGAAGATCAGTACCACATAGATCTGATGAATTGTTCTCGGACTGATATATGATAAACAGAATGTTTAGTAGTGTAATTCTTCAAATGCGGAGAGGGATGACATATATTTTTATTTTTCTAACGGGTTTACCCACAATGCAACAGGCATTAATAAGTAAGGAAGATTACACTAGCATTTAATAGTTATCCCCCTTTGACACCAGCTACACCAAATCTCAATCGAGAGAAAGCGTGAGTGAACGAGCGAGAACGAAACAAAACTCATGAAATTAAACGTGCCATTCAAAAGGGCCGCAAGTTGCACATGACTGATTTAGATGCCAGATGGTGCACTTGACCGTTGACGGGGACCAAAAAGTTGGCGCCCAAAAGGTTCACTCTGGGGTTAGATGATGGAGTGAGTCCCAGTAAATAATAATACAGTCTTTTTATATGGGAACATTTATTTGGGATTACACAAAATAATTGTACTACACCATTATCGTTTATTGACTATAAGGTTCCAACTTCCAACCTCCTCGCCCTCGGTGAGAAGGGTGGATCAGGGGGTGCACCCACCCCAGCGGGCCCCCATGTTCTGCTTGTACAGCTGACGTTATTCCCAGTCAATTTGATTGTTATTGTTAATGAAACGGCATAAAGACAATATCAAGTTTTTATTGGGTCAATTTTTATCTCAGATACTGTCTTCGAACTTATGTCGCGATCCATCAAAGCATTGGATTTATAGCATGCGACCGCCATAACTGGTTTGGGCCGCTTAACGCCAGTCATCGTATCTTTTATGATTCGACTCTTACACATGACACAACTGAAATCCTGGACTTCCGACAAGCAAAGACACACACCGTTGGCGCCGAAGAGGTCCAAAATTGATGCAATTCTATTATTAAAGAACAACAAAGAAATGTGTCAAAATATGTAATTAAAAAGAAAAAAATATTTTTTATGACAGAGAAATAAATTTTAATATTTTGCTTGTTTAACATTTGGACATCTGTTTTTTTTCTTTCTTTTCTTTCTTTCACACGTCTTTCCCTCACCTACTCTTCTTTCTTTCTTTCACTCTTTTATCAGTTTTTATGTTACTCACCTCCCTTTCCCTTACTTTCTCTCATTCTTTATTTTACTAGTTTTTCTGTTACTCACCTACCCATTCCCTTACTTTCTTTCTTTCTTTCTTTTACCAGTTTTTCTGTTACTCACCGATCCATTTCCTTTCTTTCATTCTTTCTTTCTTTCTTTCTTTCTTTCTTTCACCAGTTTTGCTGTTACTCACCTACCTTTCTTTCTTTCTTTTATCAGTGTTAAATACCAACGACAACGTTTGTTTTCTTAGATGTAAAGGTTAAATGTTTCTCCTCGTCGCAAGACGTGGTACCCGTGACAATGGCATTAGAACATGTTCATAATGTTGCGCCTTATTTCCTTCATGTTTTCCGTGCGTCGTCATTTTTAAGGTCCGTTGTTGGACATAGGCCCTCCCCAAATAAGTGTTCTTTATCAGGGTGGGATCCTGCACGTTCGAGAACATGCAGGCAGGAGGGGTTGGGATCCCAAATCCCCATGGCTAGAGACCTGAGGGAGGAGAATCCCCAAGTCCCTGTCACTGAGACAAATGCCATGAGGACCAGGATTGATACTTCCCTGGAAAGCCAGTCCAGTGTGAGGTGAGCGCGAACGGAGACCCCACACTTAGACCAGCACACTCGATTCACCCACGTGGGGTGGGGAGATGGACATTACCCTACCACGCTTGCCCATGACGTGTTGGAGGGGGAGAGGGATACATGCCTTTTTCAAGGACATTAGTGCGAAATCCCATGGGAATTGAACCCACAAATGTTTGTTAACCTTTATTTGGGGGTTGGCAAACTTTAAGTATTATATATATATATGAATGAATGAATGGCTTGGCTTCGGGAACGAAGATTCTGGGGATGGTTTTCCACAGCATTTGGACCATAGACGGCGGGACCAATGTGCGGAGTAAACCTCCAGCCTGAGCAGTGTAGTTTTAAGGTGAAGTGCGACTTGCCCCTTTAAACCATGGGTTACATCCTATGGGATACCGGGTGTCCGGAAATTTAATCGCGAGTAACTTAGACGCTGGTATGTATGTATGTATGTATGTATGTATGTAGCATAGTAAATTAAATTTAAAGTTAAGTACGTATTTTACTGTAACACTGTACTGTAATCTTGTAACAAGGATAAATAATTAAATATAGCATGATGATGATGATGAAGAAATATTTACCGCTTGTATTTTTAATATATGTTCATAGGTAAGTATAAGTATCGTAGCTAATTTCATTTTTCGCGGTTTAGCATTGGATTGACCCAGACGACGAACGATTTTCTCATAATTGTTGTGAATGTGAGAGATTTTTAACTACAGATATTTCATACAAATAAAAAATAAAAACTTTTTTGTTCAATAGTATCAATATTTTTGCAGCTGTTTGTATTCAACTTTCATAACTGAACTAAAAACAAGATTATGCGACCCGTTAAAAACATTTATACTGTTATCATTTACTAATATTTTCTTTAATTGAAACTTTTGATCAAATTAAAACTACGTATTAACGTAATTATTTATTTTTTGTAAAAAATAGTTAAAACTACGTATTTAATTTTTTTTTTAACAAATATAAATAAATACGTAGTTTTAATTTGATCAAAAGTTTCAATTAAAGAAAATATTAGTAAATGGTGACAGTATAAATGTTTTTGTGAATATAATTTCATTCAAACAGCTGTGCTTATAAGCGACACCAAATACCAGCTGACTTGGAAATAGCCATTTCTCCAGGCGATTAACTTTCCCCGCGATCAAAGTGCCGTACGTAAGTCGGGCCAGCGGAGTGGCGCGGATAGGGGCAGAGCCCACAGGTCGTAAGTTTGACAGGAGTGTTCTTCTCCTGACAGATGCCCGAGCTAGCTATGGGGGTCTGTCACACCCTTGCGGGGATTCTCCGACAGTAAGGCTGAACTGTGGTTAGGCAGAACGTGAACATCCCGTCGTTGGTAGAAGCCTGAGCTAGCTATAGAGTTCTACCGACCCGTTGAAGGAGAATCAGGACAGAATGACTGTCTGCAACTGTAGGCGCAGATCCTCATGACAGTACGGCTGTCAGCAACTTAAATACAGACCCTGGACACTCCTACATTTAGCAGATGTGCGCTGACTATGGGGTTCTGCTGACCTCGTCAGTGCAGTTACCCGACAGTATAGCAGCCTGAGCAGATTCGAGCCCAGATCCAAATCACGCCCTACTTATTAAGTTAACTTATAAAAGTCCACAGATCCTCTCCCACATGAGTATAGACCCCGAACTTACAAAGGAGGCAGTTACAGTCAGATTTTAGTAGCAGATTTGGCAATACTAAGATGGAAGAATTCTTTCCTTTTTCTTTTTTTAGTGCTGAAGCTGAAGTCGCTAACACAAATAAGTAGCTAAGATATTAATAGTAATGATGAATTACACTAGTAAGAATAATAATGAGAATTTGATAGTCGTTGCAATAAAAAGGTACACAACTATCCTGGGAGATTCTGGACGTCGCATGGATAGCGTTGTGTCTCTGCTTGGGGTGGGTGGATGGGGGGGTCACTAAAGATACATCCGCGTCTACTTGTTAAGTTTTAACTTAACATAAGTCCTGGTTACTTCCACCCCGTTCCCCGAATGAACTTAATGTAAAGCCCTCTATCCTTATAAAGAAATATTTCCCCCACCATCAGCAGTAGGTTGGTAGTCAGGAACTTTAGATTTTAAACAGGGCCAAATATTTTCACTAGCCCGTATACTG
>VCCN01000462.1:2723436-2737696 GCA_006491835.1 Architeuthis dux | reverse complement strand
ACGGACACGATGTCCGAAATCGGACATATCTGGCAACCTTGCCGTCGTTGTCCAGCTTCACATTGCCAAGAACTTGAGGAGGAGTCACAAAAAAAAACTGCGTGATAAACGAAAGGAATCCTGGGAAAGGGATTCTTTCTCAATATTCCCTGCTGAAATAAGGGGGAGAGGGTCTTATATGCCATCGAACGTATATTTTCTCCTCTATAGAGGTATGTGGTAGTGGACTTTTCGGTTTATGCGCTCAAAGAAAAGATATTTACGTATTTAATATAATCTTTCCCTACAAATTTCAAGCTATCTGCGCTTTGTAACCTTCGCCTAAATAAAGATCTCTCTCTCTCTCTCTCTCTCTCTCTTCAGATTTTATAGACGGATTGATTTGAAATTTGACGCTTACATGCATTTCGACCCAACGTACGTAATAGGCTTGTTGGGATCGCGCAATATTCTTACCCCCACCCAAAAAACATGTTATTTGACAAATAAACAATTATCACCGCCATCACGATCAGAGTTACTTGCTATTTGTTTGTATTTGCTGCGATTATCATGTATGGCGCATGTATCACAATACAAAGGAAAAAAATAAAATAGTTAGCGGGTGGTTGTTTAAAAATTATTCCCTTAAGTTTACATACGTATATGATCTTTTTCACGCTGCTTTCAGTATATTTAAACAAAAATTGAAAGTGAACGACTGTTCTGTCACAAACATATTTACAAATGTTTATTATGAATCTTTTACTAGTATTTTCTTTCATTTTTGTCAAATACCCCAAAAAGGTTCTGACCAAAAACTGAAAAGTTACGTGTACAGCCCTAACCGTTCATAGTAGAAAAATTGAATTTTTGCACACACGCTCCCTACAAGAGTACAGAGTAGGAGAAATCTTTTTTTGATTTTGGAAAATTCGGCCTAGTGGCTGAAATAGTTGCGTTTTACTATCTATGTATGTGTCAGGTGTACAATAACCGTTCATATTAGAAACTTGAAATGTTGCACACACATTCCATTTAATGAGTAGGAGAAACGGTTGTTTTTAATTCGGCTTAGTGGCTGAAACAGTTGCGTTTTTCTATCTATGTATGTCTCGCATGTACAGCCCTAACCGTTCATAGTAGAAACTTGAAATGTTACACACATATTCCAATTAATGAATAGGAGAAACCTTTTTTGCTTTTTTGAAAATTCAGCTTTGTGGCTGAAATAGTTGCGTTTTTCTATCTATGTATGTGTCACGTGTACAGCCCTAACCGTTCATGGTAGAAACTTGAAATATTTTCACACACATTCCATTTAATGAGTAAGAGAAACCTTTTTGTTTTTTGAAAATTCGGCCTAGTGACTGAAATAGTTGCGTTTTTCTATCTATGTAAGTGTCACGTGTATAAGCTGCACCGATGGAGTCATAGTGGAGATTGTCCCGGGAGAAGCCAGTCTTGTTTTATCAAAACTTATTGGTGGCCGTCAATCTATGGCAGTGAGTAAAGAGCGCGGATCGAAAGGATAAGCTCTCGGCGAGACTCGAACTCGCGTCCCCTTTGCCTTAGGGAAAGCCTGGATAACCGTACCAGTTGCTCTTACCGAGAATCCTACACTTCTAAAATTGACAACATAGGTTTCTAGGCAGAAGATCAAATCTAACTTTCAAACCTACCGATCATTCTTCCCGATCTCTCTCGGCGCCATATTTGTTATTTATTTTTTACACAACAGTAATATTATCTCTATTTATTTTGTTATTAGATGAAGCATTGTTAACCATTAATGTTATTACTTAGAAACCGTCAACCAAAACTGTCACTAATACTGTCAACATAGGTTTTCTCAGTTTTCAAGTTTGTCTGCCCGGCCGGCTATGTATATATCATGCGTACAGGCCGTACCAATGGGACTAGAGGGCTGAAAATTAAAACATTTACTTCTTATCCTGTCCATTATGACCCCCCTCCCCCAAATCGGGTTTTGATGGGGGTTAATTTGCGATGTAAGTTGATGCTAAATTGAACCCCAGTTTGTGCCAGGCATTCATGCTTGTTTTTTTGAAAATTCAGACTTTTTAGTGACTACTGCCAAACAAAAGGCGAGAGAAGTAACTTATTCATCGGTCACCCCTTTTTCCAATCTTTAATTGATCACCCCCAACACGGCATGCTGCCAAAAGACGTTGGTCACGTGACAGTTTACTAGTATTTTCTTCCATCTTAATTTTTAGTTGCTTTTTATCGCAACTTTACTAATATTTACGCATTGTTCTAATAATCAATCGAAAATACAAAATGCATTTTTTAAAATACTAAAAAAATACCTTCAGTATTGAATAACTCTAATCACACAAACTTTGATAATTTTTGAGGATCTCTTTGTAACTGTCTTGAAGTTGGAAAAGCAAAGAATATCTGTAAGGTCTTTAGTCTTATATTCTAAGATGTTAATTCCTTTCAAACGTACATGTTCAATTGTTTATTTGAAATCCCCGGATACACTAGGTAGATCTACTAGATGTATATAAAGATGTACGTTTTGTAAATTGGAGATACATATTGCTTGCTTGAATTAGATTTTAGAAGTATCGAATTTCTTTCGTCTCAAGAGAACGACAGTACGTATTTAACACTAGAATGAGCTACTTTAAAAAAGCAAAAAAAAAGCATCTACTGATGTGTATGTGTAGTATAACAGGTCGCGTGTCTCCAAAAATGCATAAATGCTTTGCTTTTCGATGATGAACGTCTCGTTCCAGGTGGGATGATCGACTGCGGCTTAAACGAAAATCACGCGAAAGAAGAACCAGTTGAAGGAAATAAACAGTTGGTCCATGCAGGATAAAGTTTTCCCACGTGGCCAGAGAGAAATATGATATCCCAATTAACATAGTAGTCCTGACCTTGTTTCTTCCACTCTCTCCAAGATATTGACCCTGTTGCTGCTGTGCCCTAACTAACTGGCCCAGGATTTGTATAGACTGCACACCCCTAAAAATACTCTCACTTGATTAGTTGAACGCATTCTCTTTCTTCCCTTACCACTCTCACTTGACTACTACTATCACCCCAATACGCCAGTCTTTTGGACCCTCTTTCTTTCTAGTAGTAAACGAATATATGAACACACGACAAGACTGTATTTTATTACATATGCATCGCTACAGAGAGCAGTGATGCTAACTCCAATTTGATTTTTTCGGCTAAAACTGCTTAAAAATGGCTAAAATCGGCTAAATCTTTTTCACTTTCAGATAATTTTATGTTTAAAAATGTTATAAACTCATTTAAAGCCTATTTTTCAAATAAAATAACTATATACGAAGACCAAAATAACTAAGAACAAATTATTAATAAAAATTGTATATTTACTTTTATTAAACTTGTAGTGGATTTGCAAAAAAAATAAGAAGATTTAGTATCTGACTCCAAAAATCAAAGATTTCGGTTAAAATTCGATTTATCGATATTAAGTAAAAAAAATTATGAAAAAATATTTTACCTATGTAGTTTGATTTGCTTTGACTGATCCTGATCTTCGTTTCTACCTGAAAATTTTCGTTTCTTTTTAGAAAAAGTGACGTTTATAGGGAAAGCGACTGAATTGGCTTAAAGTGGGTGACCGATTTACAATAAACGTATAATATTAAACTTGACCTGTACTTTGATTCTTTTCGTGTGTGTGTGTGTGTGTGTGTGTGTGTGTGTGAGAGAGACAGAGAGAGAGAGAGAGAGAGAGAGAGAGAGAGAGAGAGAGATTTTACCGAAGTAAACAAAGCTAAAACTTATCCACGGACGGCCCACTACTCCAATGAAAACTGCGGAACGTCGGCATTATACAAGTAATCTTCGAAAAACATCATTATCAAATACATAATCGTGTGTTGTTCTTCTGTGGCCACAACAGCCTGTTGGTCTGATGGCTTCATATTCTCACCCTGCCTTGTGTCACCCGGGTGACCTAGCTGTGGTTGATGTGTCAAATAAAGGATGACACCTGAGTTTCCCCCCTTCCCCTCCCTGAAACGTTTCCATTTTTTCGTCAAGGTTTTCTTTTCTTTCGCTTTCAGTCACCACCATAATCCGCTGCTTGTAATACGAACACTTGCAGGATTGGCTCAGTTGTTGTCAAACCCCAGTCCAAGTTGCAGTGTTGCCGATAGATTCAGCGCGTTTCTTGTTTGGGCAGTGCAAAAAGCGCTAAATTAGCGCGTTTGCGCTTAAAACATTTTGGCCCAAAACGGTCACTTTTAGAGTTCTTTTTAGGTCATTTTTTAAAAGAATGTAGCGCTTTTTGGCAATCAAACTAGCGCGAGAATATCTTTTGAATCTGCAACACTGAGTTGGAATTAAATTTGTTTTTCTCCCGTCACAACAACAAGAAGAACGTCGAGCATCTTCCTGTTTGGGAGAGAGTCCAGATTATCGACAGAGAACGTTGTTGGAAGCAGAGAAAAATCAAAGAGGCAGCTCACATCAAAATGTCGACTAAATGCATTAGCCAGACAAGCGCGGATTTCAACCCGATGTGGCTTCCACTTCCCAACAAATCTAAACCCGACAGAACAAAGACACAGAAACACCAGGGCCATGCGCTATAAGGGCTACCCCTCCCCTTTAAACATAATATCTGTTTGACCCCTCACACTCGGATTTTACACCTGAAGAAGGCCGAAGAATGGATCGGCCGAAACGTCGTGTTTACAACACAAATAACAAGAAGGAGATATATAAAATTTACATTTCCCTATCGTGATTTGAAATCACGACGTAGTGATTGCTAGGCGGCTCTCTTACCAACTGAGCCAAACTGACAAGTCTAATACATCTAATACATAGACCCACGAATGTATTTATTATATATACAATACAAAAGTTTGAGTAATCATCTTCAGTTGGAATAGATGTAGGAGTGGAGTTTGACTCTGCAGCAGCCAGGTTTGTTACTAAAGTGTTTAATCTTGAGTGCAATGCTTTTAAGCATTGCACCCAACAGTAAACCTCTAGGAATCATGAACTGGAACGAAAGAAAAAGTAAATGGAAATATGCTGGGTTTAAAACTAGACTGGAGAATCTTGCATTCAAAAGTTAAGACAACATACCAGAAGGTACAAATCATTACCTTATTTGGAAGCAGAATCAAGGAATCGTTGGTCAGTTATTTGTAGATATTAGAAACTCAACATTTTATAAACACACGATTGTACAAACAATAATGGATGTTAGAATTAAAATAAACCACTTTGACTCAATGTGACCTTAGCATCACACCAAGTGCTGCATGAACCAACAGACAATCGTTTACAAGATAAATATTTTTTTTGAACAAAGGTTTTCACTCCGAAATCGACACCTGAGAAGAAAAAATTGTATAAAAGATAATTTTATCGTTAAAATCTTTGTGCGATTAGTAAGAAGAAAGATTAGAGAATAATCTGATATAAACACCCTTTGAGTAAACTATAGAACCGGGATATTTTTGAAAATTGACAATGTGAAAAGTTGTTTATCTGTAAACAAAATATAATCGTGAAATTTGTTATTTTTTGACGGAAAATACGCCGATTTAAAGAATTTACCAGAAATCAACTTCAATGATTTTTTCGGTATTTATTTATTAAGGCAAACAATTTATTTATGAAGTGCCAATTACGAATTCTTTTTTATGTGTTTACACCACTTTTATTAATTTGATGATTTATTTTACTTGATGCAATCAGGTTTTCATTGAGTTTTACACATTTTAAAGATAAATCCCTGGATAAATAATTTTGTTTACCTTTAAAAAAAAGTACCGGGGTTTGAATGCCTTACTATGGAATTAAAACAAAAACTGGAAAATTAAGTAAAATATTGTTCTTCTTAGCAACTTTTTAGTTGTATTTGATTCTGTGAAAAGAAAAAAAAAATCTCTACTCTTTTAAAAAATTTGTTATCCAATATTTCGACTAATTTGATCTTTTTAAAAATTATTTTTTTTATTCCTTCTTTACTGGCTCGTGTGAAATTTTGTTATTAATAATATAACAATGTTGAATAATTAAATATACTGATATGATGAAAAAATATATACCGGGGTATTTTTGACATATTTTTCATTTTCTTTTTTGTGTTAACTGAAAGCCATGTATGGAACCAAGTAAGCATAGTAATTAGTTTTCCTTTTGCGTAATTATCATCATAGTTATTCCACTTATATTCATCTTCATATGACGATTACTTTATTTTGAGTAGATTTTTAACCACGGAATTTAAATTGTTTTTAAAATTTATAATATGTCATACTGATGGATTTATTGTCGATTAAAGTAAACATTGATATTAAAACAGTCCAATTCTACGTTATAATTAATGGAAATCTCTTTTTCTTTTTTAGATGAAAATATGGCTAATTTACTCTTTAGCAAAAACAAGAATAAACTTAAGAACGAAATTTAAAAAATTTTAATTACGTTTTTAAAATAGGTTATCGATTTCCCGTCGAAATTTGTTTCATTCCTATCATAAAGAAGTCCAGTAAGCCTGAGCTAGGTTTATGAATAAATCTAGGTCACTCTCACTCGACTTACCAATGTAAGTCAGTTTTATATAAAAAAATTACATACACATAATTTCTAAGATTTTTCTTAATTGTAACTTAGTTTGAAAATGTACTTTTGCGGCCCATGGCTAATTTTCTGCGATCAATGTGTATCTGGCCGCTTTTGAGTTGTGCAGGCCTGGTCTAGGCTCGAGGGTGACTAGATGTCCGGGTTTACGACGTTAATTTGTCCTCCCTTTTAGAGTTTGACTTATATAAATTACTTCAGATATACTTTTTAAAAAGTGGGAACTGAGAACAATCGTTAATGTATTTTTATTATATATAGTTGCTTTTGTCAAATAATTATTTTTATTATATGTAATTACTGCTTTTAAAAGGTCTGCCTAAACTAGTTCACGGACCTCAGTAATATCTTTGTGGACCCCCAACGCCCGTGGATCCGTGGACACCAGGTTGGGAACCGCTGGGCTGGAATATTTGTGGTAGGGCCATCGAAATACAACACGTACATATTTAACATTAATTTTGGTTGAAATTCTCGCTTAATCGAAATGTTTGTTGGAGAGAGAATGAGAGGTTGGACGAGGGATGAAGTTTCTTCTACTGTCAAATCGTTTGACTACCTTTGATTGTACAGGCAGGCGGCGGGACCCCAGTGAATCTGATGCTCATATTTCTGCTGACCTAGCACCCTCTGCACAGTTCTGCCACTTCCCCTGACTGACCACCGTGGCTAGGTAGTTGCTCTTTTATACGTATTCATGGTAAAAGAAAAACCCCACGTAAGTACACGTATATATATAAATCACGTGACCTAATTACGTGCTTTGCTTTCATTACACCCCGATTAACACTGATGCGTTACATTTATGTGTACCTTCTGGGGTCAAGCTATGTTGCTAAATATATTACAATATACACGAGGATAGCTTGAGAATATATCGGCCAATACATTGTGATAACAAAAACGATATGGAGATACAATACCTAGAATTGTTCGGATTATTGAATTCATTGTTTGTGCTAGTTTAGTTGCTGCCACGACGTTTTGGCCGATCCGCCTTCTTCGGGTGTAACTCTATGTAAGGAGAAAGAGGAAAAAGGGAAAATATATCTTTTTCTATAAAAAAAAAGTAGTTCAATAGTCTGGACAATTCTTGGGATGATAATGATGAATATACTCATTTGAATAATTCGTTGTATAATCGCATAGCCGGCTTTGATCTCTCTAGCTAGTGTAAATTCTGCGATAACTGCGGATAAACCTGGGTTAAACATTCACTTGCAGATACAGTTAAGTTGTTAGAACATGTGCCTGTGTTGTATAGCGGGGTGAATGTCCTGGACTTGGATAGAAAGGAAACTTGAAGACTTGCTTGTAAAAATATCTGGACATATTTTTATTTCGTAGCATACATCTTTGTCGGCCAGAGAGTGAAGAGTGGGAGAGAGATAAGGAGAACCGTCAGTCTGTACCCAACGGTGACAGCGATCTCGGGCCTTCCGGCTCCGCTGATGTCTGTCTCTTATTTGAGTGCCGACCTTTCTGTTCGTGTTCGGGTCTGCTTTATAGGTTTCTCGAACGCCTACGCAGGTGTCATTCACATCCTGTTTGTTGGACACCTACGCAATATACCTATTTCCTAAGGTCACCGAGGTCACTTACATTTCCGCACAGGTGTATGACCCCGGGATAACCTTTTCGTGGTAGAATATCATAACACCTGGAAAAGTGACCATCGTGAAATCTGCCCATCTTGAATTTATCAAGGGAGAAAAAGTGCCCATAACAACATAATTTGCCCATCATATAGTTTCCAGGGAAAATTTTGTAAGGGTTTATTAAAAAAAAACTTTGGCACAATTTATCAAGAGAGGAAAAGTGCCGAGATGGACAGTGTATAAAAAAAAGAAAAGCAAAACAAATTTGTATTAATAAAAAAAAAATGACTGAAAAACAAAAGTGAATAGATACATTATATTTGTATTGGTTTGAATAAATTGTTTGTTGATTCCCTGATGGTCAGATTTCCTGATGGGCACTTTTCCGGGATCCGTTTGAACAATAGGTGGGTGACAAGATATGTCAATCGGTGATATCTGCATCTTGCCTACGTGTGGATTAGTACGAGAAAGGCGTGAATTCGGCTATCCCAACATAAGCCTTTATACATTTCGCCGTGCAACAGACGTCATCAGAAGAGATTTGAACAATGCAGAAAATATGCTGTGCAGTCTTTCATCTCGGGAGTGAAACAGGCGCATAAAGTGAAAAAACTTATGTTGGTCTTGTAGTGGTGAAGGAGAAAGAAAGGTGCGTGAAGTAACCTAGATATCAGCCAAAGGGTAAAATTTTCTCAATCTTTCATTTCCACATTGTCAAATTACCTCTACCATTCTGTCGGATTACCTCACATCCACATAACAAACACACGCCAAAAAGCGCTAAAAAAGAGCTAATTGTTTTTTAAATTGCCAGAAATGGCCAAAAACCACCAAAAAGACGCTAAAAATGGTCAGAAATAGCCAACATGTTTTAGGCGAAAACGCGGTAATTTAGCGCTTTTTGTACTGCCAAAACAAGAAACGCGCTAAATTGGCAACACGGAGTATCACTACTCACTACTAAAAACCTTCATTCAGTTAGAAACCTCGGTTCTGGCATCACGACAATTCGCTTTCTCGAATTTTCCTTTGAAAACGACCTAATATCACGACAATTCGCTTTCTCTGATTTTCCTTTTGAAAACGACCTAATAAGTCGAAACATGTTAAGTTATTAAATAAATTTCTCCACATTGTCTTTTTCCTAGCATTATATAACATCTAACAATGACAGGAAGAGGAAAGACAGCAGTAATCCAGAATTCCATACAGGGCATATAAAGGGTCCGGATAGTCATTTCAGCTCAGTTTGAAAATCGTAATAAACGTGAAACAGTTTGTCACTATAAGGGAATCGAGTTCAGTCTTCTTTCTTCCATTGCATATATATAAAAAACATATAGGTTTATATGTGTTTAAAAATGACCTAAATCCGTCGAGGTGACCTGAAGCGTAGTCGGACTGCTGGCCCAGAGGTCCGGTTTCAATCCTAGCTCGAGGCACCAAGGTAGTCAGTAGTCACACTGATGAGTCGTAAGACGACGAAACAGCGCAGTTTAAATGTTTTCCCTTCTTACTATCACATTTATGGATATGTAAAATCCTCAATACCTTTAAATAACCTAGTGTCTACTGTACTACCTCCCCCTACATTCAACAAGCTGTACTACTACTACTAGCTTTGCATATAGCCGGCTCCAGTATCATCACGAATAGCTTACCCCGACCCTTTCACCCTTTGTGCATGAATCCCAGGCGGCGTCCACCACCCCGTTACAGCCATTACGAAACTTTGTCTACCCTTTATACATAACCGTCACTTGTACTGTCAACCCGAACTTACCTATCCTACCCCGCGAATACACGTCCACGCCTCTGCCGAACCCTCCCAGGTAAGTGTCGCCACTTCCACAGGCGAATGGCAGTGGGGGAAGAAGGAATCCGTTAGAACGTCACCTGATCGTCTTCTGCTATCTTTGTGATAACGAAACGGCGTCCCTGACCCCTGAAGATTGCCGCACTACTTGATGTATGGAGGATGCCATCAGACAGGTTGTGTGTTTGATGGCCACCTGATAAGTTGGGCTTGCTTTTTTTTTTTGCTTATTAGAAACTGTAAACCAAAACTGTCATCATTAGGTTTCTTCAGTTTGTATGTATGTATATATCACGCGTACAGGCCGCACCAATGGAGCTAGAGGGCTGAAAATTTAAACATTTAGAGAAATTTTAAACATTTAGAGAAAACTTTTTTCGTTTTTTCAACCACCCCCTAGGTTTTTAGTGTGTGTGTGTGGCGGGGGTGTGTCAATTTGCAATGTAAGTTTATGCTAAATTGATCCCTTAGTTTGTGTCCGGCAGCATTCACGCTTGTTTTTGTGATCACTTCCCAACAAACTGCGACTTACTCATTGATCACCGCCTTTTCCAATTCTTTAATTGATCACCCCCAACATGGTATGCTGCCAAAAGACGTTGGTCCCGTGACGGTTTCTATTGAGTGAGTAACCGGACCTGTCAGTATTTTTTTTTTTTTTCACAAATAATCTTCTGTACCCTCGTTTCCCGCTCTTTTTTTTTTCGTTCTCTCGGTTTCAATATCGTCCGACTCTCCTCAGGAGAGACTGACGGTGTTTGGCAACAGGAGGACATCATGGTGGGGGCGAGGATAGACCTCATCTGGAGGGGGACATAGTGTTGGTGTTGACTGGCCCAGTAAAAGTAAGGGTTCGGGTTTTGGTGAGGACAAAGTAAAATCTGCAAAAGCGAGAAGATGTGTTAGATGATACGTAACATTGACGCTGTTTCACGTGAAAGAAAATCTCACGTGACTGGCGGCCATGATTGTTTACGTTTTTTTTTCTTCTCATTGTTCTATTGTTTTTCTTCTCCATTTTTTAAGAGTAGGTCCTAAGTGCCCCCCCCCTCTCCCATTGTCAATGTCACCATTATTTTTGTCAATGATTCATAGTTTTTTTCCATATTTTTGTTTGCATTGTCCCCAAATTCAAAGTAGCATCAATCGCGCACATGGGTTCGGACGGAGATAACAAAACTGCCGCCATCCCGCACGTATCCCGCACGTATTCCAACCTACATAGTTCATCATACATACAACGTCCATGCGCGTAAACGTGAAATAAAATAGGGCGCCTGCCGTTGAGCTATGATTAGAGAGCAATAACCCCGGAGCAATTACCAAAGTAGTTCGACCTTCACTGGTTCCCCCGTACTATGACCTTGAGCCAGATTAGGCTAAGCTTAATGAATGTTTACGTGGAAAGTCTGCTGTAGAGCAATGATTAACCAGTAAGTCTCGTAGACATTTAATACTGTAGCGAGTTCTATCCTCTCTGTGTTTCCACAAATGTTGGCCTTGAACCAGACTAGGCTAAGCTTAGTTATATTTGCGCAAGGCGTCTACCACAGTGCGATAATTATCAAGCAAATCTCACAGACCTTTACTGCGATAGAGAGTTCGATTCTCACTGGAATTCCTTAATACTGTGACCTTGGGCCATACTAGGCTTGGCTTAGTAAATATCTACGCAGGGCATCTACCATAGAGGGATAGTTAGCAAGTTACTCATACAAACCATTTTCTAGTGCAGAGAGTTATGCCTTCAATGGGTGCCACGCTGTTTTGGCCTACAGCATGCGTCCTAAATAGTTACTAAACTTAGTGTGGCACAGAATCACAATAGTCGTGTATTTATTGGGGATTGCTCTCTATATATACTATACCAGTGGTGGCGAACCACTTCTTTTAGAGCGCGTACCCACCCACACTGGCAATAATCTTCTAAAAAAAATCACCTCACGTGCCCATGGGAAGATTTGAACAGCTGATTATCATTTTTATTATGTTCGTATTTTACAAAATATTTTATGGAAAAAGAAAACAAAATGCTTGAAAGCACTCTTAAAGAAGTCTGTTTAGACAATCAAAAACTGAGGTGATAGCTGATAAATTTGCTCATTTGGTTTTAATAAAATCATTTACAAAAGATTATATCTCCGGCGTGCCAATAAAATATTTTCACATGCAACCTTGGCCATCCGTGCCATAGGTCCGCCACCCCTGTACTATACAAACGGGTGGACTATGGGACTTGCTAATCATCGTTCTACGCCAGGCTCCCCGATATTTACTAAGCTTGGCTTAGTCTGGCACAACTAAAAAAAAGTTGGAAACCAAATAAGTGATGAACTCAGTATATCAGAAAGAATCTGCAAGACACATTTTCTAACTATCGCTCTACGGTAGGCACCCAGAGTACGTCTTAGCTAAGCTCATCTTACTCTGGCCCAATGTCACAATAAAGGGATACCTGATAAAGATGATTCACACGATTCTAACAATAACAGTGTATACAATGACGACGACGAGAATTAACGAGCTTAACGTGACAAATATATACAAGTCAATGTGCAAAAAATGATATTAATATCGTTACGGTGAATTTTAGTCGGATGTATTCTCAATCAGCCGTTTATTGTTAGCCGAGACAATTACTCTGCCCACGGCTCTAAATGTCCTCGTGTGTGCGTATGAGTGCGTGTGAGTGCGTGCGTATGTAATGTTGTCTGATATTAGTGTTTTGTTGCTTGTTGTTAGGTTCTGTTTTAGCTGTGTTTAGTTTGAACGCGTCTGGTTCACAACCGTATTAGCTGTGTTTAGAAAAGAAAAGAAGAGAGAGAGAGAGAGAGAGGGAGAGAGAGAGAGAGAGAGAGAGCAAAAGACGTGCTTACTGGGCGATTGCCCGATCCGGAAACACCTTCCAAGTTTCTACTTCCGGGCTACCGTTTTGGGTACCGGAAATGAGGCTCGTTAAATGCGTTCTGATGGGTAGGTGGGTTCTGATTCGGCATGTTTATTGACTTAACATATACATATACATACATAAACATTACATATTGTTTAAACTTAGCTTAGTCTGACACAAAGCCACATGTTGTGTGATCAACACAGTAAAGATCAAAATAAATACACTTGCAATAGTCTGTGGAACTACCTTACTAGTTACCGCTTTATGTACGCATGGATTTTCTGCAGTCTGACACAATGCCACAATAGCGGAGCATTTACTGAGAAACGAACTCACTGGCAATGCCATGCAGAATTTGCTTGCTTAGCAGCTCTCTACGTCAGATGACCACACAACTTTGGACGGCACCTGTTTTATTAATTTCTATGAGATAATTTACTTCGGATAACTTATCCATATCATATTAATTTCACCCTACTTTTTACCCATCTTATATTAATTTCACCCTCCCTTTTACTCATGTCATATTTTCACTTTCCCTTTTCCACATCTCAAATTGATTTCACCCTCTCTTTTCCCCATGTCATACTAATTTCACTTTTCTTTTTACACATCTCATTAATATTATCTTCCTTTTTACCCATCTCAAATTAATTTCACCCTACCCATTTCATATTGTAATTTCACTAATCCTTTTACCCATTTCATATTAATTTCACTTTTCTTTTCACCCATGTCATATTAATTTCACTTTTCCTTACACCCATCTCAAATTGATATCACCCTCCCTTTTACAAAAGTCATCGTTTCACTCTCACTTTTACCCATAACAATTTCACTTTTACTTTCACCCATGTCATATTAATTTCACTTTTCCTTTCACCCATCTCAAATTGATATCACCCTCCCTTTTACAAAAGTCATCTTTTCACTCTCACTTTTACCCATAACAATTTCACTTTTACTTTCATCCATGTCATTAATATTATCTTCCTTATTTCACTTTTCCTTTCACCCATCTCATATTAATTCCACTTTTCTTTTTACACATCTCATATTAATTTCACCCTCATAAAACCGAAAAAGTGGCATAAAGTGAACTTTCAAAATGCCGGGGAAGAGGTATACCTTTACTACTAATGTGTGGAAATATTCAAGTCAGAATTCTTTTACGTTCTCGGATTCCCTTTTGTCGAGTCTTATGAATTGTCAAATGTGACCGTGGGATAAATTCCAAACGACATGGCCACTAATTGATGAAATAATAATTGTAACGGCCAGGTGCAAATGTCTTCATGCAGAACGAGATACAGATATGCTTATCAATTACACTTAGTCCGGGGGCCAGCAGGG
>VCCN01000462.1:2676277-2688634 GCA_006491835.1 Architeuthis dux | reverse complement strand
ATATGTTGAGGAAATTATACATGCTCCACGCTCACATATATGCAAATACTGATACAAACAATTTTAACCCACGTGCTCGCACACCCACACACATGCGATTGTATCTCCTCTACAAACAAACAGATAATTCATATATCGCCGATATAACCAACACCTTGTCCCGATCGCTAACCCCTCATTTCTTTAGTAAGACCGCGATTCCTGCTCCCATTGATGAACACTGACGGCATAGCACATGCTCTTGAAATTGCTATTCTCCAGATGCTAGTCGACAGCACCCGTATTCTATATCATATTTCCTGTACCAGAAGATTTTAACTACTAGAAGCCCTCATGAGTGAAATAAAATGAAACAGCTGAACGGGAGTTTCTTCAGCTAGGTTGCTAGAATTTGTCATTTTGAAAAAATATTTAATAGATACATTCAGCTGGGAAAACGCCCCACTTGCATATTATTAGAGATGTCAATATCATTGTAACGCAAACATTTTGAACGTTGAAATTTCGATTGAACAGCATTAGCCTATCGAATAGGATGAGCCTCTGATCTTGAAAATGGCTGGTCGACCAGCAATAAACGCACGATTTAACAATTATAGATGATTCTTGCTTTTGCTGACAAGAGAACTACGCAAACAAACAAAAAAACGAGAAAGATTTTTTTAAAAAATTACAAATCAGTCTTATGTGTGGATTATTGTATATTTTTTTTATTCTATTTGTATAAGAGTCTCTCTTCTCCAGGCACAATGAAAACGATTCACAATTGTTTTCCCGTCACCGTTCATAGTTTCCTCATTAAATAACCAGTTACAAGACACCAAGTGGTTGACTTCTCAAAGTCTCCTCCTTTACATATGGTCAATTGTTTACAACAGCGAGTTCTCGGTTAAAAAAAAATAAATTAAACAGGTCTGGTTAGTCACTCAATAGAAACCGTCACGTTACCAACGTATTTTGGCAGCATACCGTGTTGGGGGTGATCAACTAAAATAATTTGAAAAAGGGGTGATCAATGAATAAGTTACTTCTTTCACCTTTTGTTGGGCAGAGGTCACTAAAAAAAAGTCTGAATTTTCAAAAAAAAAAACAAGCGTGAATGCCGCCAGACTCAAACTAAGGGATCAATTTAGCACAAAATTACATTGCAAATTGAACTCCATACTAAAAACCTATTTAAGAGATGAATTTTCGAAAAGAAAACAAAGAAAATGTCTTTTCTAGACATAATAAGGAGTAAATGCTTAAATTTTCAGCCCTCTAGCTTCATTGGTGCGGCCTGTACGTGCGATACATACATACATAGCCAGCCAGTCAGCTAACCAGCCCAGCTTAAAAAACTGAAGAAACCTATGTTGAGAGTTTTGGTGACAGTTTTGGTTGACTTTTCTAAAACAGACGCCTTGCTACTAAAGTGTTTATTCGTTATTTGATACGAGAATTTCACAATAACAATATTGGGCGTGAATACACGTTTCCGAAATGGAAAACAAAAGAAATGACAATAACAAGTTTTCCGTTATTAAATGTGAGAGTTCGGTTCCAGGCGAGAAACTACGTCACTTGGAAGATCACATAACGCTGTACGCCTACTTATTTACTAAACCTATCTTACGCTATCACAAGGCCACAAGTGCGATGACGCCAGTGGGGATCGAACTCACTACAGTAGCTAATTTGTTTACGAGACTAGCTTACTATCAACTGCTCCACGGCGAGGCATCTCATTAGTCCATCGTATATGAAATTTCAACAAACGCACGTCTGTGGAGATGTGAGTCCGAGAATTTCCCATAAGGAAATCTGCCCATCTTGAATTTATCAAGGGCGGAAAAGTGCCGATCAAAACATAATTTAGACATATAATTTCCGGAAAAATGTTATAAGTTTTTATTAAAACCTAGCGAAGGGGGTCCCGGTATTGGAATTCTAAATGTGAAATAAAAATAAATAAGCGGGTCAAAGCAATTTAACAAACAATGTTTTCAAAGCTATACAAATATAATTTATGTACCTATTTACTGCTGCTTTTCTTTCACGAATTCTCTTATTTCGTTTTAATTAATGAAAATGTTTTTTTACACAAAGATTTCGGCTTTTTAATTTCTAGCAAAAACAAGAACAAATTAATAACTACATGCAGTTTCAAATATGTTTTCGTTTTATTTCGGTTCGTTTAAAAAAAAAGGACAAATAATGGAGGACTTTGCTGCGACACTGGAAATTTGTAAAGCAAATCGAAAATCATAGCATGGTCACTGATATGGAGAGGATATGAATTCAGCCGACCCACTGCCCTGTCCCAGTGCCAGTCATCCTTGCTATTGTAAAGTTATTCTTATGATCAGATGGTAGACAGGGACACGCAAATGGGGGAAAGGCTGTTCAAATTTGCATATGCAATGAAGGATGAAAGTGTAATTGTGAGCCAATGAGAATCGACGGATGTGGAGAGAATGAGAGAGAAACAGACGGAAATTAATAGCTAGATAGATAGATAGATAGATAGATAGATAGATATGAACAGACTGGAGAAAAAAAATACATATAGGCTGAGATAAATAGAAAGATCATGAACAGAATGAGATATATAAATAGATGGTTAAGTAGATAGATAGATAATGAACAGACTGAGATAGATATGAACAAGATGAGAAAGATAGATAGATATGAACAGAGATACAGATATGAACAAACTGAGATATCTAGCTAGAAAGATATGAAAAGAGATAGATATGAACAGACTGAGACTGATATGAACATACTGAGATAGAGAGATAAATAGATAGATAGATAGATAGATATGAACCGACTAAGATAGATAGATAGATAGATAGATAGATAGATAGATAGATAGATAGATAGATAGGGGTTACGGTACTTTCGTCTACATCACTTGAGCAAATATCAGTTTTGTCTAAATCACTTTTGTCCCCGCAATATCTCCAAGAGTTTTCAATGACTTTTTGACGAATGGTTGGCCATAGGGCTAAAGAAGAATTGATGGAATTTGGGGGTGGATCCAGGGATATTTGCTAAAGTGATGTAGACGAAAGTGATGTACCCCGAATAAACTGTGATCTCTTTATATCTACCCCTTTCTCTCGTTCTCTCCCTCACTTATCAAGGGACAAGGAATTGAACGTACAGAATTATACTTTGCTTGTTAGAAACCGTCAACCAAAACTGTCAACGTCAACATACGTTTCTTCCGTTTTTAAGTGGGTCTGACTATGTATGTGTCGCGCATACAGGCCGCACCAATGGAGCTATAGGGCTGGAAATTTAAACATTTTTATTTTATGTCTAGAAAAAAACCAGCTTTTTTTTAAAGCCCCCTCCTCCCGGCTTTTAATTGGTGTTCAATTCATAATGCTAAATTGGTCCCTTAATTGGTTTCAGGTGGTGTTTATGCGTGTTTTTGAAAATTCGGACTTTTTTTACTGATCAGCGCCCAACAAACGGAGAGAGAAGTAACTTATTCATTGATCACCTCTTTTCCCAGTTTTTTTAATTGATCACTCCGTACACGGCGTGCTGCCAAAAGACGTTGTTCACGTGATGGTTTCTATTGAGAGACTAACCTGGTCTTTTCTCTATGCTTGCTTAGGACAGCGGAAAACAAATTGGTATCACCGGATACTCCAAGAAACGCCACATGATAAACACCCAAAGAAATATTTATTAAGTTGCCCCAACGACCCTCAAATTTAAAAAATCCTGATCTTCTGTGCGCATTCCGTATGATTCTGAGTTCGCTCAATCCAATATTGCCCCCACCCCGCAGATTCACAGTGTATTTAATCAAGGGGGAACCGAAACAGAAAACTAGAGCCACGGGGCACGCGACTGATACTAAGGAAGTGCTTGCCCCATGCTTGTATTTCTGCCGACACGCACGCCCACGTCGGCCTTAATAGGCAAGTGACTACGAAGCACCGGAAGTAATATGGAATCGTTGATTAGTTTCTCGCTAGGGGGCGCCATAAATAACATACCGACACTGATATTTGTGCTGGGGAAAAGGCGCTTGTTTGAAGGAAGTTTACTGGGGTTTGCGACCATAGTGTAAAATCAAACTGTGACCGACACAGTCTCCTTTCAATGAAAGGTCGTCAAGTGCATTTCTGTCTCTTAAAAAATACAAGAAAGACACGCTTCAACTCTTTGGTAATATAATCAAATCAGAATTGTTGGAAATGAACTAGTATTCGAGGCTTAAGAGTGAAACTGTTGTTGTGTTTTCAGTAGTTTTCTCTGTTTCGAAAGACGAATAAGTGTTTCCGGAACGTACGTGTGTATGTTCTATAGCAGAAAACTGAAGTTTACCAATTGCAGAAGACATTGGTTGCGTGTTGAGATCCTACCGTGTCAAAGGATATCTTGAGAGGAAAATTATATTCATAATAAAATTGAAGAATATTCATAGATCTGTGGGCAAGGTGGTAATTTAAAGAATTATCTTTTTATCCTCTACTTGCTCTCTTCATACCTGTCGATTGAAATCCCGAAAGGCAACATACTGCAGATAAATTACGATTAGATTGATTGACTGATTGATTTGTTTATCGGCATATCAACTCATGATGAGTCATTTAATGCCGAAATCAGTTGAAAATTCCGAAAGTCGGAGGTTTGGAGTTTTTTAAAAAAAATAGAGTCCTGCGAATTTGGTGAAAGGTTGTTGTTTTTTTTTACTAGAGTCTTGCGACTTTGGTAAAAGGTTATTTTAAAAAGAATGAAGTCTTGCGACTTTGGTGAAAGGTTATTTTTTAAACTAGAGTGCTTGCGACTTTGGTGAAAGAACAGGGGTGCAGTATTCTAGGTCCCAGCGTATTCTAGGTCCCAGCCGACAGACGATTAGATGTGATGAGAATAGGAACAAAGACGATATTGGCTCAAAGAATAAATATTTTTTGATGTGGTAACGTTAAGAAGATTCAAGGAATAATAAGTTTTTAAAAGAATCAAAACAAAAATCTTTGTAAAACCCTGTGGCCAGGGATTTGCAGCAACCTGAAAATGGTTGTGGATATATGCAGGTGACTATACACGTGTTTATACGATGTCTGTCCAAAATGTATCCAGCCATGATGTAACTTAACAAACAATCAAAGAGGAGCTTATTGCACATGCATGAACAGGCACTCTCCCGCGGGATTATTCAGTCGGCAGTAAAACGCCATTGTGTAACTGTTGCATTCACAATGACCAATCAAGTTATTATTCCCTTTTCGTGCAGATTCTTTTTTTAGCAAAGCATCGCATCACCCAGGTCTGTCAGTACTCCTTCCAGTTCAGATTTGGCTCCCTGTGACTTCTGGTTTTTCACAAAGAGATTTATGACCGTGGATGAGATTAAGGGGAACGCGACGAGGCAGCTGATTTGAAAAGTGGAATGGGCGCTGGAATGAGTGTGTAAAGTTCCAAGGGAAGTATTTTGAAGTGGCAAGCGTCATCGCCCTAGATAGGTTTCTTTCCCCCGTTAATATTAAATGGCTGGATACTTTCCGGACAGACCTCTGACAGACCTCGTATATGCATATATTACGTTGATGCAAAAGCTTCCAGTATTCTTGACAACATCTTTTATTCATATAAATTCATAGCGTCGTTATTCAGTCGTGTTTTCTCTGACATTCTATCAATTTACGTCATACTTGAGGTAAATTGTTTATTCCATCATAAAACAAGGATTCCAGTTTTGATTTGATGAAATCTTGGAGGAATTTTCAGATATTTTCAAATCTTTGAAACCATGAATTTTGCTTAGAGTGAAACAACTGATAGTCTGCAGGTAAGAAACGTAAAGAATACGCTGCATGTGAAAGAACTTCCTAACCTAGCTTCATGATCGTTTGTTTGCAATATTAATAAGCGTGTTTACATGCAGCAAAATCAGCAGTCGATTTTCTTGTAAAAGTTTTTTTTGTTTTTATCTATTCCAATGCATCAAACGAGCCAATTGCTCACTGCAGCATTGCATAGTAATAGTTTGTTCAGGTTCCAACAATTCATATTAAAAATAATTCTCTTTCATTCCCACCAAACACAGGGACGAACTTCTTTCCCCAATAGATGCCATTTATGTTGTGATATTAAAGTTTGTCCTACATCTGGACATGATTTTCTCCGTTTTGGATCTTTGCAATAAACCCATTTTCCATCTTGTCTGAAATGACTTCTTGCTGTGTCGAGCTAGAAGAGAAAGGCGTGTGTTTAAACACTGACTGGTGTTCGTTTCCGTAAGTTTATGTGGAAGCCATTATTCTAGCTTCTGATTTTCGTAAACCAGTGGTCTCCGACCTTTTTTCACGATACGAACCCCAAATATTACTAAGAAACTTAGAAAGAACCCTTGAACTTGATAATGTGTTATTAATGTTTTGCCCAATAATATACATACACATTTTTTTCATTTTCCTTTATTAAAAACTACACCATTTCATAAAAATAGCGCGCTGTAAATTAATAATGAAAGTTAATATAAACAATACCTAACAATCTCCGGAATGCTGAAATGGTTCGACTGAAATGGTTTATGTTTTATCTAATATTAACAATTTTGATCAAGCTTATCTGTCATACCTTACTGACGAACCCCGTCTAAACCCCTTTTTTTCACGAACCCCCCAAATTACTTCGCGAACCCTTTAGGTCTGTACGAACCCAGGTTAGTGACCACTATTGTAAACGACGTTGACCCTCTCGCAGACCTTTTTGTTAGTGAGTAAACTAAGTAAATATCTTTGGATGTTCTGTACAGGGCCGGATTTAAACGTCGGTAGGTGGCCTCATACAGAGTAATTTATTAATTTATTTAAAATAATAGTAGCCGTTATAATGAAATGAATCCCAAGCAGTAATTAGTAATTTATTTCTTATTAAAGAAACTAATTTTGAATTATTATATTTTTGTAAAGAGGGGGCCCGGGGCAATTGCCTCTTTTGCCCCTGCTGTAGATTGAAGTTAGCAAGCTAGTTTCGCAGACCATTTGCTAGTGTAGAAAGTGACCCATTCTCATACGCCCGTGGCAGACGAAGGCAAGCGTCGTAAATATATGTAGAGTGACAGATAGCAAACTAACCATTGTTGGGGTACTGAGTTCGGTTCCTTTGTGGCTAAGCTTTGTAAACATTTCTCAATATTCGTTTGAGATATAGATGAATATACTTAGTATCACAAGTATGGGACACCCAGTGCGGATCACTGCTCAGTAGTTATGATCTCCAAGATCCAAGAAATAAATAGATATTTAGTTTTTACTCAGTAGTAATGATCTGCGATATCAACTTGCTAACAATTACACTACGACGAGACACGCAAGCAGAGATATTATTTACTTAGTTTGACTTAGTTTGACCACAAGGTCATAAGTCATGTGGCACCCAGTGAGGATCGAACTCACTACCTATTAGTGCGAGACCAGCTTGTTAAACATTACACCACGACGAAGCACCCAAAGGCAACTAGTTATTTACCGAGCATAACTTAGTTTTAGCACAAGGCCACAAGTATGGGGAACCCAGTGCGGATCGAACTCACTATTAATGATCTGTTAAACCAGCGTGCTAACCTGTATACCAGGATGAGACGCCCAGACGGAGATAAATATAGATGAATGTCACCCTTATCTCTTGTTATCATTAATTTCTTAACTTTTCTGAGAGAAGTTTTGTTAATAATGGCATCAGCCTTCCATTCAGCATCAGTTTCAAAATCTTAACGAAAAGAAAAGAAATAAAATCATTTCCAATCAACAACTGAATCGCAATTTGCTTCAGTGTTAATAAATGAACCAACTAAAATCTGAAAGGGAAACATTGTTGATATTGATTCTGCAAATGCTTGGTGAGTTCCATAAATCTTAAGGGGTTCTAATCTAAGAATCTTTGGAATGTTAGGATCTCAGGAATGTTTAATATCAAAAGAAGAAAAAGAATTCTCTAATTTCATACTTTTTGACATCTGACAAAATCGTTCAACTAGAAGACTGTTATATTTACACTGAAACCCTCAGGACAGAAGCATTTCAACGAAACATGGTATAAATTAAAAGTAAAACGGAACAGTTCTGGTTTGTCGCTCAATAGAAACCGTCACGTGACCAACGTCTTTTGGCAGCATGCCGTGTTAGGGGTGATCAATTAAACAAATTGGAGAAAAAAAAAGTTACTTCTTTTGCCTTTTTGTTGGATCACTAAAAAGTTCGAATTTTCAAACAAAAAAAACAAAAACAAGCGTGAATACGGCCGGGCAACAAATAGGGAGCAATTTAGCATATCTTACATTGTAAATAGAACACCAATTTATTTGGGGGGGGGGATACAAAAAGGGCGTTTTTTAGACATAATAAGGAGTAAATGTTTAACAATTTCAGCCCCCTAGCTCTATCGTACGCATGATACATACATACATACATAGCCAGCCAGACCAACTTGAAAACTGAAGTAGCCTATGTTTACAGTTTTGGTGACAGTTTTGGTTGACGGTTTCTAATATGTAGATTCGCCCTTTGAAGTTACAGGATTTGGTCGAGGGGAAAATGTATATAAACGAAAGTATTTTCCCTTGACACAGATTTGTCCTTGCAAATCAAACAATAATCAACTGGTTAATTTGCAACATCTGGACAGGATGGCGGCTCTATTCCGACTAAGCATAGTTCAGTCTGGCACCAGATCATAGTAATTGTGCACTCAGTGCGGCTCGAACTCAGTACTTCAGTAGCAGTTTTCAACTGTCTGTAATGCAGATTTGGGAATGTTCTTCATGGTGCAATTGTCATATAGTGGAAGTGTCGCTGGGATAAGTGTGTGAGGTCCCCAAAGAAGTACTTTGAAGGAGACTAAGGCGCCATTGCGGTAGGCTTGGGCGTCCGCTGGGGGGGAGGCGGGAATTTTCCCCCCTGGATCCGACCTTCCCACTGAGGACGGGGAGGTTTGAAAGTTAGAACCTCATAGTCAATAAACGATAATGGTGCAGTACAATTGTTTTATGTAATCCCAACTTAATGTTCCCATATAAAATGTCTGTATTATTATTCGCTGGGACTCACGCCATCGTGTCATCCCAGGGTCAGCTCATGCGTCTCCGTCAACACTCGGATATTACACCTGAAGATGGCCGAACACAAACAACAAGAAGGAGTTCAATCGTCCGAAGAACTATTTGACAAGAGTGACACATTTAGCAAAACAAACGATAGTCTGAAGGTGAGAGGTCCGAAAAATACGTTTCGTGTAGAAAAAACCTTCCCATGTTGCCTTCACGTTTGTTTGCGGGGTCGTATTTGTAAAATAAAGACAGGCCTTGTCATGCAGCAAAAATCACCGGTCAACTTCCATGCATAGAAAAGGGTCTTTTTCTCTTCCAATACGTCATTCAAAAGAGCCAATCGCTCAGTAACACCCGGATGAGATTTTAGCAATTCGTAATAAAGAAGTCTTTCTGAGTTCCACCGAAAACAAAGAAAAACCTTTTCTCAATTAGATTCTGTTTATATACAGTTTTATACCCTTCGTCTAGGAGCTATTATTTTCTTCGTTATTGCAATCTCTTGTCTTGTTCAAAAATGATTTTTTGTGTTGAGCAAGAGGAGAAAGAAGCGTTTAATCGCTGACTGATGTTCGTTGACGTAAGTTCATGTGGAACCCATTCGCCTTGCTTCCTTTTTTTCCTTATTATTTGTAAACGAAGTTAACTGAATGCACAAGCAATAAAGAGCTGAGTAAACTTCACAGATGCATTTAAGACTTTCCTAACATTATGAAGATTATGACGCTGGGTTCTTTTGCATCAACCTAACATATATACAGGTGTATAAACATATAAGTATGCATGCATCAGTCTCATTAGGTATGAATTTATTGGGACCAATGCACAGTTTGATATACAGGTAAATAGAAAGATATATACATACATATACGGGGAGAGGACTGCTTGATAGCTGAATTAGTTGCGTATTTCTCCTAGTGGTCTGAATTCGAGTCCAGGTTAAAGCCAGAATTTCAAATGCTGGTTTTCTAGGCAAGCTCGTTCCCTCCATTTGGAAGATTGGCACCACAAAATTTCCCTACCCTCATTTCTTCAAATTTGACCTCGTAACGGACAAAGCTAACCTTAGTTAATATCTACATACTCATACGATTTCGATACCTGTGGTTACAAAGTTTTGGAGGGTTAAGTCAAGTAAATTCTTGATATTAGAAGTTTTGATTAGTACGGCAGAAGGCCAGATAGAGAAAATAGGGTATAAAGATAGTGTAGCGCGAATTTAAAAAAAGGGGGGAGCCGGCCTGCCTGCCTGCCTAGCTGCCTGCCTAGCTGCATTGAAATTCAGTGTTTGAAATCCTGGTTTTTACTTGCGCTCAAACAACTTCTTCACGTAGCTTCACAAGAGAAATAACCGAATACTTCGAAGCCTCACTTCCATACAACGGACTGAAAGTAACGGCTCCGTATACCATACAGTAACGGTGTAAATAGAACCCCCCTTGTAAAACCTTAAATAAACATTTTTTCTGAAAAATAAAAAATCCCAGGAAGAGTTAGGGTTTTCTGCACTTCCATCTATCAAGTCGAGGGCTCGAAATAAGCTCCAAGTTGATAATGATTTAAGATATGCTCTTTCACTAATAGACCCCAAAATCGAAGAACTAGTAGCAAAAAAACAAGAACAGAGATCATGTTGATGTGTATATCAGTTACGATAGAAGAATTCTTATTGTTTTGTAATAAATTGGAATTTCAAATGATTATTTTCGCTTGCTTTCTATGAGTAACAAATACACTGCAGCAGTTGTACAATTATAAAATGAAACTAATTCTTAGTCTTATCTATTATTATATTATTTATTATACGTAAAATAAAGTTATTATTTGAAATTATTCTTTGTTGCAACTTAATAAATGGAAGGGGGTATACTAGTTATCTTATTGACAAAAGTAGGGAATGACTCGAAAAGGTTGGGAACCACTGTTCTAGACTATCATAAAAAGAGGGAAAATGTCCCGAAGACATCTAAAAAAACAAAACAAAAACGATTTCCTTCGTTTTTTTTAAACACAGCCTGCTCAGATATCCCACAAGAGATGATAGCAGATCTAATGAATTCGATTTTTGAAGTAGTGGAAATTTAAAGCTCTGCTATCAAATTTTAATTTCCTTGAATTCTAAATATTGTTTGTTAAACGCTCTTTTTGAAGAACAGGGTGTCTACATAGGTAAATCAATTTCCGTATTCTAATAATTAAAAAAACGTATATTTTACACACCAAATACTTAATTTTCAACATAATTTCAACATCCTTCTTTATCAATGCACTTAATTCAATGTAGAATATTAAACACACAAATCGATTATCATATAATGAAAATTTCAGATCAAAATATAACTAATAACTAAGAGTCAGACTGCGGACTTATTGGACTACACCATTGGCCCACCCTCGTATGAGTTTTGTCAGGTCTCTGTATTTCTTAATAAGGACTCGTTATGGTTTGCGGGAACTTCCAGTTTTGATTCTGTGGAAATGTATTTTAATTTCTCCTTCGGGTTGGTGAGGCGCGTTAAAATTAAGGAAGAAAAAAACGACCTTTAAAATAAAATAAAATAAAAGTAATTGCTGTCAAGCTCATTTTGTAAACACTTTAAATTTCCAGAATTCAAGATAATTTTTTATCTTTTTCTTGAAGTCTATCTATCAATTTCCATCTCAGCTTGTTTTCTGATAAAAATATGGGATCTGTAATTCGACACACACACACACACACACACACACACACATAATCACACATTGTTTGGTGCAAATGGCACTATAAATTGTACCTAAATGTGCTTATAAAATCCATGATGCCATCGTACTGTAAATATGCTTTCATTATTTCAAATTACTATGGGCAATCAAATTCCATGGAATTTTGGGACTTAAGAAGGAATTGCAATGGTTTAGAAAAAATCTTATCGTTATTAATATGACTTACGGTTAGACACAGGGAATTTATGGTTAAACACAGGGAAATAAGACGCATGGAAACACTTCCCTTTATTTTTATTTTTTAATTAACTAAAGGAAATATAATTAATAATAAAAATTTCGTTGTTTTTATTTTAGTTAGATAAATGTAAGAAGGGCGTTTCCCATTTCCCTAATTACGCGGAAAACGTGTCTATCTGGGTTGATATAATTGCATGCGTCAGAGCATTTGGATATTACTAGATAGAATGAAAGAGGGGTGCGAGCATATATATTTTGGGAATATATGGGTGGATGTCTCACAAAATCTTCTATCAAAAATTAATTCCACATTTCATAGAATTCGGACTGTGTACTTGAAGTTTTCATCGTAAAAT
>VCCN01000462.1:2617890-2633847 GCA_006491835.1 Architeuthis dux | reverse complement strand
AAGAACCATTTGAATGTCTTTCGTTGTTGATTCTAATCGTGTCATGTATCGTGATTGGTGTGAACTAAGCTCATCGATGGAAAATCAAGGTAAGAAGATTGTGTTGCGCCAATCATGAAAGACGTATGGGTTTTTCTGTCTTGAAAATCAGCATTCGAAATAATATTATCTGAGCGCGAAAACCGACCTCTGAAACCGGTTGGAAATGCGCCAATTTCCAAGTGAGGATGGTCTGCTGTCTCAAAAATTAGCATTTGATATCTTAGTTTTTAACTATCTCAGTCACCGTTGTTAATTGATGGAGATGACCGCCCCATACCGCAAAAAAATAAAATAGAATAAAATAAAGAAGTAACTTCTTTAAATGAGACGAGTAAGTTATATTTAATTTAATTGCTATGTCAACGTCTTTATTAGCTTTGAAGTTGAGATCTATGAAGATAGTGATGGCGGTGTGGTGGTGTTTGGGTAGCAGTGGCCGTGTCACTAATGCAAAAATAATGAAGAAGATTAAAAGGGGGAGGAGGCGAAGATAATAAGCAACCAAAGTGGAACGATGGAGATAAAATGGCTTCTCCGATTTCTATTTCGGAATAGGTTCTGTTTTCTTATTTTTATTTTGCTTGACCCTCGACACAGGCCTGGCTCACCTCAACGGGGTCCACTCTGCTGCTTTGACAGCCGGGATTACCGGAGCCGAAAGGCAGAGCAAAGCCCTCGTCCTGCTACGAAGTAATTAATGGGGGAAGGGGCCTTCTTAGAAAACCAGATAGCCTAGAAAGCTATCAAATATATGAAGAGTCAGTTCTAATGAGAGGCAGGGTCGAAATGCCAGACTGGATTCAAAAACTGTCAGTGGGTGTGGTGTGAGATTTCGATGCAGATAATGTCCTGAAAAAAATAGTAGATTTATTACTGTGTTTTTGTTGTGTTTTTTAGGCTCGGAAGAATATGTTCGAATTTAGAGTGTATTATTTCACACGCTAATCTGGCGGTAAAAGTGTCAAATAAATAATGGAGGGAAAAAAAACGGACGTTTTAAAAAAATCCACAGACAAAAATTAATACCATTAAACATACCACTTTTTATTAAATTTGACTAGTTTTTACCTTCATCCTAATTTTAGTTGTTTTATACAACTTATTAATTCGGGCCAATGTTTCTATGGCAACGAATAACAGAGCAATCGGAAATAAAGAGTAAGCCTTCGGTAAGAATCGAACTCACACCCTCATTGCCAGAGGGAGTCTAGTTTATGACTAGCTATTTTTACCAATCGGCAACGAAGATTTCATGGATTAGCGGAAGCTGATTTAAACTTATAAACTTACTCCATACAACCGACTCTCTGCGCCATATTTATGTTGTTTTACATATGAGACCTAGTAGTCTTTTTTATAAATCAATCTTTATTATTATTGGATGAAGTATTGTAACACACCACTTTTATTAAATTTGACTACCTTCATCCTAATTTTAGTTGTTTTTATACAACTAACATTTTAGTTTTTATTGAAATGGTTCTTCGGACGTTTGAACTCCTTCTTGTTATTTGTGTTGTAATTTCAATATTAATGACCCTTCTCAAAACTATAGAAAATAACATTTTAGTTGTTTTTATACAACGAAAATTAGGATGAAGGTAAAACTAGTCAAATTTAATAAAAAAGTGGTATGTTACAATACTTCATCCAATAATAATAATAATAAAGATTGATGGCATTAAACATTCCTCATTGTATGCCTTTTTATGGAATTGCGAGGTATTTTTAAAAAGTCCAACGTATACTAAAGAAACAAAAAAGAAGAAAGAAAAAATTGGTTGGTCCAGGTTCCGTTAAGGGTATTTAAAGAAACTTTGATTTGCTGGAAATGTGATTTCAAAAGGTTTTTTTGTAATCAGAAATCCAACTCTTGAAAATCATATTTCCACCATAACTCGCTTTCTTATGTCGTTTGTGCTTCTATGAAGGCCTATTTCTAGTAATCACTTCTTACACAAACGACTTCTTATCTCATTGTACTGTTTTGGGGAATAGATGCTGAATTCCATAAAAATAATTTCCTGCGGATTCCAGAAAACAAGTCCTGGCACAATAATGTATGTTTAATTAAATATTTTTGTCACCGTATTTTTGTAGGGTCAGTTTTTTACAATATTAATTTAACTAGAATTTTCGTCATTTATTTTGTCTTTTTTATCCCGACGTTTTTGGTTGGTAGGAGCTACGACCTTAAAATTAAATCGCACTCGTTCAGAACAAAGAAATCCCCTCAAACAAGACTCAAACTTGCACTCCATACCACCGGAGCTTGCTGGGTCATGTAGAAAAACACCAATACCATATGGCCAATTACCTCATAGGAAGCTAGATTTCCAGCCTTTGTTTGCTGGGACATCACAGGAGGCCCTAATTGATAGTAAGAGAAGAACGGATCCCGGAAAAGTGCCCATCAGGAAAAGTGCCCATCAGAAAAGTGCCCATCAGGAAAAGTGCCCATCGGAAAAGTGCCCATCAGGAAAAGTGCCCATCAGGAAAAGTGCACATCAGGAAAAGTGTCCATCAGGAAAAGAGCCCATCAGGAAAAGTGCCCATCGGAAAAGTGCCCATCAGGAAATCTGCCCATCACGAATTTATCAAGGGAGGAAAAGTGCCCATCAAAACATAATTTTCACATCATATAAGTTTCTGAAATTTGTATCAGCAAGTTGTAGTTTTTAAATTATTATTTCTTATTATTCTATTATTGCTACTCTGTTATAGATTCTATCTTATAGAAAGACAATGAATTTGAAGTATTAGGATTTTAATGTTGTTATCCTCAGGAGTAGCTTTCAAAAACTGTAAAATTCTTATGGCCAGAGTGTAAAAAAACAAAAGAAAAACAAATTGTATTAATTAAAAATGAGAAGAAATAAGAGAATTCATGAAAGAAAAACAAAAGTAAGTTGTGTCAGAAGTTTATAATAAAACCTTATAAAATCTTCCCGGAATCTGTATGATGGAAAAATTATGTTTTGATAGGCACTTTTCCTCCCTTGATAAATTGGGCACTTTTCCGATGGCACTTTTCCGATGGGCACTTTTCCGAAGGGCACTTTTCCGAAGGGCACTTTTCCTGATGGGCACTTTTCCGGATGGGCACTTTTCCCGATGGGCACTTTTCCTAATGGGCACTTTTCCGATGGCATTTTTCCGATGGGCACTTATCCGAAGGGCACTTTTCCTGATGGGCACTTTTCCGATGGGCACTTTTCCGACGGGCACTTTTCCTGATGAGCACTTTTCTGGATACCGAAGAACAGATTAGCCCTGCTATCCGAAAGTAAAGCATTCCTATAAAACGGAGCGGAAATGCATAAAGCGAAGAAGTAATTACCATTCATATATATGGGAAAAGTTTTGAGCTTTCCCAGACCAAAAGATAACCTTCTTCTATATCTACCAGTTCTATGTTAAGTTTAACACATTTGCGAGCTCTCTGATTCTTTTTTGATACATTAGGATACATTTTGCACAAAATAAATAGAGATAAAGCACAGATGCTCACAGACACAGTTCAAAGCTATGGCGGTTTGAGGTCTTTCGTAAAAGCGAAGTGGCGTAAAGCAAACTTTCGTAAATTGGGGGAGATCTGTACAATGAAAAAATCAAACATCCTTTTCATTCTCAACGTCATAGAATTGGGGATAGGGACAATAACCCCATCGGACAATAACCCGACCGGACAAAAAACCCACACAGTAGAAAATAAAACAGAATTTTAAAAGAGTTTTGGCTCATCACGAATTCTCTTATTTCTTTCATGAATTCTCTTATTTCTTTCATGAATTCTCTTATTTCTTTCATGAATTCTCTTATATCTTTTATTTTTAATTAAAGAACATTTGTGTTTTTTACACAAAAATCGGGGCCGGGAAAATTTTAAGGTTTTATTCTAGACCTTTGGCACAACTTAGCCAAAGTGGTCCCGATTGGAATTATGAGTGTGAAATAAAAAGAAACAATTTAACAAACAATATTATAATGTATCTGTTCCCCTTTGTTTTTATTTCATGAATTCTCTTATTGCTTTTATTTTTATTCTCATAACATTTAAATTCAGAAATGATCTCAACTTAGGTGAGTAAACATTGTAGTATTAAATTCTTTATTTGTTTCGTATTATCTGTACTCGTGTATATATATTTTTTAGATTTAATATAGATTGTAATTCTTCATTTGTGTTTGTAATATCCCCACAACAAGCGCGATTATTTAGGACGCTAAACTTCCCTAGATTCTAGATGTTTTTAGATGTTTTAAAATTTAAACGTGGCTGAATTCCGAGATGTAGTTTCTTCTTCATCAGATAAATTACATTTCATAATGTTAGCTATTAAAAAGTATAAATAGATGTATTATCTTTTACTGTGAGGTGATTGTCCTGTAGAGATGGGGTTACTGTCCGGTAGAGGTGGGGGGTTATTGTCTGGTAGGGTTATTGTCTGGTAGGTTTATTGTCCGGTGGGGTTATTGTCCTGCTCCCATAGAATTGGTCCCCAACGCTTTTTAGCTTTCATCACTCTTTTTGTGTCCTTTACTTTACTTTATCCTCTTACTTATTATTATTAGCAACAGCTGATAACATTGGAAAGCTTCTATCACTGTAGCATTATGTTACTATCCGACACTAACACTCATAACAAGACAGCATTTAACCTTTAATGACCTTAGATAAACCTTTAATTGATGGAAAACCTTTGGTTGTCCATGTTTGTATTGTATATTCTGATAATTAAAAGCTGTTGTTATTTGGCAAAATCGGCGCCGTTTGCACCGATCGACCTTCTTGTAATTCGATATTGGATGGTACTTAATGCAGCTGTAAACGTGTTTGAGACCATTGTCAAAATCCAGAACAAGTTGGAGTTGACTTTGTTTCCCCGCCCCCCGCCCCGCCACCACGTAACAAGTACAACAAAAAGAACAATTTTCTATATTTGTGTTATAAACACGACGTTTCGGCCGATACATTCTTCGGCCTTCTTCGGGTGTAAAATCCGAGTGTGATGGGTTAAACAGAAATTATGCTTAAAGGGGGTGGGTGGGTAGCCCGTCACACTCGGATTTTACACCTGAAGAAGGCCGAAGAGTGGATCGACCGAAACGTCGTGTTTATAACACAAATAACAAGAAGGAGTTCAACCGTCCGAAGAACCATTTCAAAAAGAACAATGTTCACCAAATTTAGGGGAACTCTTCACTGTTTGTCTATCACGTCATGTTAAAACCAAGCATATATATAAAATTAGCATTTTCCTACCTTGATTTGAAATCACGACCATGCGATTGGAAGGCGGCTCTCTTACCAACTGAGCTAAACTGCCACGTCTCATATACGATACAAAAGTTGCAGTAATCATCTTCAGTCGGAATAGAAGTAGGAGTGGCGCTTGACCCTGCAGCAGCCAGACTTGTTATCATTCATTTTCGACGAGTACTTCTTTCATTTTATTTCTGTTGCGTTTTATCGTAACTCTCAAATCGTTAGTCTACAACAATTAAGTAAGCAATGTGGGTTGGAAATATATAATAAGCTTCTGGAGGAACAAAGGAGTTGTGATAAAAAGCAACAGAAATCAGATGAAAGAAAAACAATAGTCTAAAATTAATAATAATGAAGTAAGATAAACATCAAAGATGCTTTTCTACAATAAAAAAAAATGCAATAGCTGCTCAAGATATGGTGCAACACGTTACTCTTCTTGGTGGTGGTGCATTATTGTGAACCATTCCGTATGGTATCCATTGATAAAAAGGTGGTGCATCATTGTGACCGATTCAGCATCTTCAGCAGTTGTCCCAGGGTCACTAACGTGAGACTAACTAATGGGCAGCGAAGACCTTCACCTGCAGAAGGGTTCCAACCGCGGGCTCTCGTCAACCACAACCATCTTGAGCTGGTTTCAGTTGCCATGGCTATCTCCCTCGTGACTTTCTTCTTTCTTCAGATATACACCCTGTGACAATTCTTCATCTAAGAAATTCATAGACTATTGTAATGTGACCAGTTCGAACAAATGAAATAAACTACACACAATATTTATAGCCCAGGATAAAAATCACAAAGATGAGGATATTACCCCGAATAATGCATTACATCTCAGAAATGTAGACACTATTAGGAAAGCTGGAGAACGCACCGGCCGAAACGTTGCAATCACAACAATAAAGATAAGGATACTAGTTGGAATATTTCGTGGAATAATGACAATATTTCATCTCAGAATTTCAGATAATACTGGGTAAAGCTGGAAAGGGCACTAATCGAAACGCTATTATCAAAACATTTTGTTTTATGCAAATGAGGTAGTTCTTCACAACCTTTTTCTTGGGAACATCTTTTTTCTGAAAGAGAACATCTTAAGAAACAGTTTGGTACCCTAAATGTAGAATTATGGGGGTGGGTGCACGGTAGCCCCTGCTGGCCCCAAGACTATTTATTGTAATGTAGGAATGTTACGATTAATTCATAGCTGGTATCAATATTGTTAAATTAGGTTAGGGATGAATGTTCCGTAATCCACGCTATGAATTGTTCGGGATGAATTGTTTGGGATGAATTGTATTTGGCTATAAATTGTTGGCTATGAACTGTTGGAGTGAATTGTTAGGGATGAACACGCCGGATCCCGTTTTTTACACAATGTACTTAATTACAAACACACACATGGGCGCACACTCACACACATACACACACACAAGTATGCACATATACAGTGAGTGAAAAAGTATCCGATACATTTCAAAAAGGTTATTTTAATATCCTTATACACCTTCAAAATTAACAGAATTTGGACAAAAGTTTTCTGATTTTCGTACATAAATTGTCAATGTTAAATCTTAATTTTTAATCTTTGGTCCAAATTCTGCCAATTCTGGTGATATATAAAGATATCAAAATGCACTTTTTGAAATGTATCGGATACTTTTGCGCTCATTGTACACACACAGACGCGCGCTCACTTAAGTTTTTTTAAAAATATCCACACGGCTTGTAACTTACCCGTTTGCAATTCTAAACTTATACAAACCCTACATCTATGCTCGTAAATCTTTTACCCCGCTCACTCACTTAAAACGACACCAACAACGGCTTCCATTTGCCGAATGCCATTTGACTGGGGAAACAGCGTCACAAACCTCAGGGGTAGGATGGTTCGTTAGTCGAAGGGTCGACAAACGGACACGCGTGGCTTTCAGATACAATTCCTCCAAGTTGAGCTGGAGATTGCATTACCAAACACGTGCCTATTGCCTGAAGTCACCTCCAAAGAATCTTCGGTCGTGAGAACTGCGCCATATGACGGCATATCTCGCAGTCACATCAACAAGTGCCCGCTATGCAACGGATGTATATTGCTTGAAATAATAGAAAGAATGTAATTAAACACATTGGAAAACTTCCTTCGAAATTCTCATTTTTTATGCAAATTAGAGAGCCTCGCCGTCAGCACTCTTAGTCAGATAGTTAAGTGAAATGGAAACTAATTGTATCTATATCTTTGAGAAGAGTCCATAACATATCAACTTTTGTTCTGACAATCTAATCTCTTTGGAATATATATCCCTTACGGATATTACATATTACACCTGCAGAAATCCGTAGAATGAATCGGCCGAAACGTTGTTTCAACATCAAACATGCTAAGAGATTAGATTGTCCAAATGAAACTAATTTTGTTCGGACAATTGAGCCCCTTCTTCGTGTATTTGATATTTTCAACGCAACGTTTCGGCCGATCCGTTCTTCAGCCATCGTTAGTTGTATTATACAATATGCAAGAAAAGAGGGAAAACTTTATTTCTTTAGGAAAAATGGCGACAGAAAGATTGATATTTTAACCTGACGATGACTGAAGAATGGATTTGGCAAATAGGTCCGTCTGAATTTCTAAGATGAGAAATTATCATACACTAATCTATTCGGACTAGTGTCCTCATCTTTGTTATAGTCACAACGTTTCGGCCATCGTGTCCTCATAACCTCTGTCGTACTCGGAAACCTTCTGGGAAATTCAAACCAAACTCTTTATTCAATCCACGGGGACATATTGCTCTCATTCCGCTGTCTATGCCAGGGGATATCTTTATCAGTTAATTCTTCCTAGCTAATCTGTCCTTGCGATGCCGCTTTTGTCTTCTCCACTAAACCGGAGTATGTGACTTTCACTGCTTGATCCCGGTCATCAGATAACTAGATGCCCGTAACCAACGTAGGACAATCAGTTAGTGCAATTTTGGTGCCTTAAACCTAATGTGTGTTCTTTCCTAGTTTGTCCTCCACCAAATACAACAGGCAGTCGAAGAAGGCCGGAAGATAGCGTTTTAAATCCATCTTCTCGTCATTTTCTGCCTTGGTCCTGAAAACTAGACAATACGACTATGAATTGCAGCTTATGCACGAAATACCAATAAAGATAAAATGATGGTCGTGTTATGCCTTAGATAACCCTTCTCAAACCTTTTAGGAACCTTTGAAATAACTTTCATAATTCCAAGAAACACTAGCATAAAAGTATTATATGTACAGCTAACGATACATCCGTGTATTAAAATTTGTATACGTATTATAATCTAAAAATATTCTACAGTGTACATGAAGATAGTTTCTACATAGTTGTACATTTTGGTGACCCCTCTCATTCAAAGGACATTTAATATGAAACATTTAAAAATGGAAGTCAGTTTCCTTAAAAGAAATATTGGTAATCTTTGCTTACTTTTCACAAAATTAATGTTTTTCTTAAAGTTTATATACTTATATAAAAAGTATAAGAACTAAGAACGCAAACATACAACCAAATCAAATAACTAGTTTGACACAAAGAAAGCATAGTTTTTTAAAGATAGACTTGATTAATGAAAATGAAATTTGGAAATTTATTAGCAATATGAACAAAAATACAAGTCAAGACAATACAATGTTTAACACTAATTTAAATATGAGTAGGTTCATATTGCTAATAAATTTCCAAATTTCATTTTCATTAATCAAGACTCTATCTTTAAAAAAATGTTTTCTTTGTGTTAAACTTGTTATTTGATAATTTTGTTGTAGAATAAGATTTATTTCCCTTGCATTGCAACTCATTAAAAATGGTTAAACATATCTGCCGAAATACCTACGTAAAAAGAATGGTTTTGTAAACAGAGCTTTTGGTTTCCGAAATATCAATCTTGATTTATGTGGGGCCTTATCTAAACGCAACAAAAATATTTTCCCTGTGGGCCTTTTTCCATATGGTCTTTTTTCCGTGTGGTCTTTTTTCCGTGTGGTCTTTTTTCCATATGGTCTTTTTACCGTGTGGGCCTTTTTCCATATGGTGTTTTTTCCGTGTGGTCTTTTTTCCTTATGGGCTTTTTTCCGTGTGGGCTTTTTTTTCCATGTGCGCTTTTTTCATGCGCGCTGTTTTGCGGGGAATTTTCGTATGGGCTTCTTTCGTGTGCTACCTCATCATTGATAGAGCGTTTGGAATGGTCCCGAAGAACCGAAGAAGAATTGAAAATATTTAGACAACATCACTATTGAAAGCAGCAAAAATACTGAGGAGAGTATTAAAGGTTTGGTGAGACTTGTTGTCACTTGATCTCCACTTACAGTCACAATATTCTCCTCGTGCGAAAATTCATGAAAAATAATAATACAGGTATCTCCCACTTTTCGAAAGTTCGCTTTACGTCACTTTTTTGCTTTTACGAAAGGTGAACAGCGGAAATCACTCCAACATACCATTATCACCCTTTTAGGGTCTGGGGAGGCTCAAAAATGTTTCCCATATAAATTAATGGTGATTGCTTCTTCGCTTTACGCTATTTCAGCTTACGAAACCTTTTTATAGCAATGCTCTATGTACTTTTAGATAGCGGGGGAAACCTGTAATAATAATTACACGATTGAGTGGAAGCAGTAAATTATTGGGAATTGTGTAAAAGACTTGATTTTGACTATCAAAATAAATCATATAACCACAAACCAGAAACTACTATTTGAGAAAAGGAAAAATAAACTATTTGTGGGTGTTGGAAAATAAATATTTGTTGTGAAAATAAATTCTTTTTTCACAATTAGACTCATTGGTGTACCTAAGTACATAAAATAACAGCCATAACTCTTCAATCAGTAATACTGACAACTGACAATAGTTTTCTTCTTTATTTTCTATGCATTTCTATAATAAAATCATTAGCAACGCATTTCTAAAGTAAATCATTTGCAATGCATTTTTATAGTAAAATCAATAGAAATGCATTTTCATAGTAAAATCAATAGAAATGCATTTTTATAGTAAAATCAATAGAAATGCATTTTTATAGTAAAATCATTTGCAATGCATTTTTATAGTGAAATCAATAGAAATGCATTTTTATAGTAAAATCATTAGCAATGCATTTTTATAGTAAAATCAATAGAAATGCATTTTTATAGTAAAATCAATAGAAATGCATTTTTATAGTAAAATCATTAGCAATGCATTTACATTATACATATAATGGCCTTATTTGGGTATTTTTAAACAGACGCCGACCGACTTATCCATATCGGGAGAAGGGAGAGCTTTGTGGTCGAAGAAAGGAAATCTGTGAAATGCCGATATGGCTGTTACAGGAGAAGATGTATGAAACTGAAAAACGAGTGAGAAAATAAATAGATATCAGAACCTTGCTCGACAGCATAAAAAAAGTGAAATATAAGTGGGGTGGTCGTTCCCATAGCCACAGGGGAACTGGAACCAAAAAAAAGAAAAGTAAAGAGATTGGATCAACTGGGGATCCGATGAAGTCTGATCTGAGAAAACACACCGTCATTATGTAATAGTAATAGCGACCAGTAGTAGTAGTAGTAGTAGTAAGAGTAGTACTACTACTACTACTAATAATAATAATAATAACAACAACAACATCAACAAGACTGGCTGCTGCAGAGTTTCTATTTCGACTGAAGATGATTACTGCAACTTGTGTATTATGGATAGTAGCACTCTTTTGCTATGTTCAAATTTCTTCTGATGAAGTCGTTCGCAACACCGAAATGCATAAAGGCTTATCGCCATGAAAATAAATATGTTTGCGACTTAACACGCTTTTCTCAATCTTTCTTTTCCACATTGTCTAATCACATCTACCATTGTATATATAATAAATTTAAAAAATTATAAAAATCTGTATTTATTTATTAGATTGAAATAAGCCCACGCGTATCTCTGTATGATAAATGTTCGTTAATATCTAAGACTTGTCAGTAAGACAACCGGCTACCGATCACTTGGTCGTGACTTCAAATCACGGTTGGTGAATGAGGATTTTACATATCGGTTTACACCTCTAATTTTGGCGAGGATTGTTCTTGCAGCAGCAGCAGCAGCAGCAGCAGCAGCAGCAACAACAACAACAACAAAAACAACAACAACTTTTTAAAAAAGCTGTTGTTATAAATGAAGAAAGTAAAATACTCTGGAAATGACTTAATGACAGACCGTCTCCTCCAAACGAGATGACCGGAAGCACTGGAAAAGGGTTCATCAAATGGCAGAAACATACCAGGACCTTTCCCGAGATCTGAAAAACATGGTGCCCATAATACCTGGTGAACGGATAACTGTCCCAAAGGTTCTAGAGGCAAGACTAGAAAGATTAGACGTTCAAGAGGAGAGTGGTGGAGATTTCAAGAGAGTTTGAGTCACTTGATCTCGAGCGATGACCACCAAATACATCATGTATGAACAGGCGAATGCATAAATAGTATACATGTTATGAAAAATCGAGGGTGGATCAACAAGTATGTAGCCTGATACCGTTATTAGATGAATGTTTACCAGAAATGTTCGATCTATGTGATTAGCGGATGTGTGTTGGGTCAAGTCTATTGTCAAGGAGATTATGTTGAAAAGTAAATAGCTGTGAAAATAAATGCTTTTTTCATCATTAAACTCATTGATGTACCTGACTATACTGACCGCTAACAATAGTTTTCTTCCTGATTTTCAATACATTTATATAGTAAAATCATTAGCAATGCATTTACATTGTAATATAATAAGCCTTGTTCGATCAGTAACACGTGCATTAATGGTTACAATGCATTTCGATAGTAAAATCATTAGCAATATATTTACATTATACATGGCATCTATTTACTTCCTATATTAATAACCGCTACCAAAGGTTTAGGTTATTCATGTGTTCACACATTTATACCTATCTATCTATCTATCTATCTATCTATCTATCTATGCATCCGGACTTCGCCCAGCCCTAACTTTTCATAGTAGAAATTTGAAATTGTGCACACACTCTCCCTCAATGAGTACGGAAAATGTTTTCTTTTGTTTTTTGAAAATTCCACCCCAAAGTGGGGTTTAAGGGGGGGGGTCAATTTTATGTATCTATGTAGCCAGACTTCGCCCAGCCCCAACCGTTCATAGTAGCAACTTGAAATTTTGTACACACACTCTTTTTAGTGAGGGTTCAATTTTCAATGTAAGCTTATGCTAAATTGGTTACTATTTGTGCCCGCTTGTTTTTTGAAAATTCAGACATTTTTTGTCTGATAACAATAAAGCATATATGGGTGGCGGTGATTCATAATTTCCCTTGTAATGCTAGTATGATTTTAGTATTTGCTGTTTGGCAACATGTATGTAATTATTAGAGTGAATGAAAGTTTTGACGTATGTATTTAATAAATCCTAATAAAACCGTGGGTTACATAAACAGGCGCCGATCCAGGAGTGGGGGAATCCAGGGGAAAACTCCAATATTCGATAAAAAATAGAAAATATCTGTTCGCAAGTAATTTTCTGTGCATTCAATCCATAAGACCTTACTTACCCCCAGAAAGTTGTCAGTTTTAATAAAAACTAATTTAATAAAATAATAAAATGATAAGTAAAAGAAAAACTGATAAACCCTTTTTAAATTTGCTGATGAGTACACAGATTATAAAAACGCATTCTGGATACAGATTACATCTCCCCTCTTTTTAAAAAACCTTTAACGGTAAAAAGAAATGTGTTAGTTTTAGAAAATTCATCATTTGACTGCGTTTTTAATCGCTGTGTTAGTGTGTTTCTGCAAACCGTTTTTTTTTAAAGGGTTTTATCAGTTTCTCTTCCTCTTAAAATTTTATTCAAACACATATATTTATATTTTAGTTATCGTTTATTTATTTGATAAAATGCCAACAAAGTAATTTTAATTTAATAAATAAAACTTTTTAAAATAGCTTTTCTCAAAACTGACAAATTTCCGAAGGTAGGTGGATTGAAAGTACAAAAAATTACTTACTATTTTTTATCGAATATTCGAGTTTCTTAACAGTTTTTTTTTTTAAATAAATATTTTGATGTAGTTGTCCTTTATTTAATTAAATAACATTTTGATTAAATTATAACTAACTTTTTATTTATTTTTTATTTTAAGAAAAGATTTTACGTGGAATTTGTTTGTTTACTTTTCAATGTTGACGTACCACGTGACAATCGGTGTTAGCTGAAAATTTGACCTAATAACTTGAATCAAATTTGGGGTGCCTACTCCTTATATGGTCCGAAATGTTATAAATGAAAAACTAAAATAATCCCAAGTTATCATAAATTAACCTTAAAAACAAAAAAGCTTTATGTTAGTGTTTCATTTAATATAAGTAAGATGTCTTCTGTCTTATTGTTTATAAATTTTTATTTTTGTGGTAAATTTCTTTGATTATTTTTGTTTTACTTTTCTCTTTTGTCAATTATCGTGCTAAAAATCTATGACTCATATCAAATAGAAGTGAAAAATGCTGGATCACATATTACTTTCTTGTTTTTGAAATTAGTTTTCTTATTCACGTATTTATTGGTAAGTGTTGGTAAACAAGTATATAAAATTGAAAATTAATTTAATATGTTTGTTTTTTCCGAATTCGCAGTGTTAATTTACATTTCAATTAAACTATTAGCATGCCTGCTTTCAATGCGTGTCACTAATTTTTTTATGTATTCCGTTCATTATATTAGTTAATCCCGTTAATTATATTATAAGAAGAGAAAGTTCAAATATTTTAATTAGAGAGTGTGTAACGAAAAATAATATGTTTGCAGTACAGCAATTTAGGTCAATAGCTTGAATTATGCTCACATAAGTTTTTATCCCTTCGTGTTATTCAAAATAAAACCGTTGACTCTTTAATAGTAGCTACGATGCAGAAAAATCATTTCCGGCTGTTCGACGAACGTTGTGGTCAGTCATGTTAGAGGACCGCCTGAGTTGTATATTATTGGTCAACTCCAATCGCAGACTTCGAAGTGACGTACAATATGTTAATCGAAGGTTCAATCTCAAAAAGCCATGCAGACTTTTCCCCACTTTGTACAAAGAGTAGAGTTCATCTCTTGAATGAACTATGTTAATGACCTTCTCCATAAACATGGGCGTCCGCTAGGTGGGGGTCATTGCCCCCCCAACACACACCTCCCTGGACCAAGCCTTCTCAATGAGGGCGAGGGGGTTGACAGTTGGAACGTTATAGTCAATAAACGATAATGCTGCAGTACACTTGTTTTATGTAAACCCACCTTAATGTTCCCATATAAAAAGACTATTATTATACGCTGGTGTCACCCCGGGGTCAGGTCATGTGTCTCCGTCAACGGTCAAATGCACCATCTGACATCCAGATCATACAGTAGGTTGTATTTTCTTACACTACAAATGGCGGGTGTAATGCCCATGATGCACTAAAAAACAAATAGGTATCATTGGTGGCTGTGACGCAGTTCCGACTTTGAGGGGGTAATCTATCAGATAGCCATGAATTGAACAAATTTGTTTTTACTAATATTTGAACTTACAAAACCTTTTGGTTTATCATGAAATGTGTACTATATAAATACTTATTTATAAATATAGAATAAACCAAACATTACCTAAACACAATGAAAGCTCACACACATGCAAATGAAACCATCCGTACCAAACTTATAGAAAGCCTCCAAACCCTCCGCTAAGATATTGATCGCCAACTGTACCTTCCATAGTTTGTCCATTTGGATCGGGCCCTGCTCAAGATCTTGGATCCGCTCATGATAAACAACTAATCTTATTATAATTAACCAAATGTCCGTCCGTCCGTCCGTCCGTCCATCTATCTGTCTGTATGTGACAGCCTGCAGTAGAAACCATACAACATAACCCCATGACATTTTCTGTGTATACCAACGTGACCCCGAGAAAAGCTTTTAGCACATTTTTGAAAATCACCCACCAAAATATGTTGTTTTTTTTTTTGTTGGGGGTGGAGTCGAAATTCAATATAAAATAGACACATTTTTGTGCCCGCATTTTCAGCTGAATCCACTGAGTGTTAATCAAAAACAGATTAATCGCAGTGCGAGTGGGGACTTCGTATCGCTTACAGAGAGGGGGAGTGTCAGAGGGAGCTGACAGATCCGAAATGCTTTATCTCGCTAACAGTGGGTACTTTGATATCGTTCATAGAGTGGGACTGAGACTAAGAGTAAGATTAAGCGGTGTGTGTACATTTAACATTTTTCTTAGATCGTAAAACAGACTCTAAAAGTCACAAATATCACCTTTTAAAAAACAAATTAAATTAAACACTATCTGATTTCCATCTATCTGTTTTATTACTTTACATCGATCTATCTAGGTATTTCTTTTAAAACGTTAATTAAAATTTAAAAACTGCTGTCTGTAAGTTACAAACGTAAAGAATAAAGTCCAAATATGTGTCCGGAAAAAAGAAAAAAAAAACTTCAACGTAGAATTGTGCTCTTAAAAGTCAATTTAAAGTTTTAAACTATAATTTCTGCCATTTTGTTGACCTTTTTTGGAATTTAAAAAATTCGAAGTCTGTAATTTAAAAAGAATTTAAAAAGAATTTAAAAATCAAGAATTCTTCCGATGTTT
>VCCN01000462.1:2438896-2454826 GCA_006491835.1 Architeuthis dux | reverse complement strand
GGCTCTCTTATGTCGACAGTATGCTCTTTTAAAACGTATTGCAATAATTTTGGTTATAACTGCAAGAAAACAGCATAAAGTTAGTCGTAAATAAAAGAAAAAAATACTTTTGCGTACTCACAGCGAATTTCTGAACAGATTAATGCCGTGTTTTGTGTTTACGCTTTGACTAAAATCTTATCGATTCCGCCATAATTGACGGATCTGTCACCAGAAAAATGAAGTCGAGTTTTAAAATTCTTTCAAAAATAGAATTGACCTCAGATAAATCTGATTAAAAAAAATTTAATTTAATGATTAATTGACTGGATTTGGAGGAAATATTGCTTACTTTCCACAGAAAACCTAATGAAAAATGCTTTTATTTACCGGGGGTGGGGGTGTCCCTACGGGTGAAGAGAGTTCAAAGGTCAGATAGTAGGGTTTCTTTCTCCCCTGACCACATCCATTGTCAGCGGCGTGTTTGTTTTTAATTTTAAATTTTTAATGGATGACAGGAAATGTCAACAGCCCATCAAAATTCTGTCAACACCTACTCATAAATGCCAGGGGAGGTAAATCACATTTCTGAATTACGCGCTACCGTACCTGACGAAATGTATTGTATGTAATTGTATTGTATGTAATTTGTAAACAAAAAAATAATCAAAATTCTTTTTAAAGAGACAGTCACATCGAAATTGTAGTAGAAGAACACCATTCTTTCTGATAGTAATATTTCATAATAATCCAATAAGCATAAACATTAATAATTTAATGACAATTCTTTTTTTCAAAACCATAATAAAAAAATTTCCATCAGATATTTTTTAAAACTGTACACTGTATTTTAATAGAAAAAAACAACGAAAAACTTTCTAAACAGAAAATATTTGAGTTTTTTTGCATTTCTTATTTTCCGATTCAGAGCCAATTTTAAAAAAATGTCAGTAGGATCGAATAAAATTTCAACGGATATAGTTTCTCTTGGGAATTAAAGAAATCGGCCCATTAGCATATTTTGGGTGGAATTTAAAAATGTTGTGTTGTAAATTGGGCTCAAATTTCCCAATGCAATTTCTACTAGTTCACGAATGTAAACATATTATCAAACCGGGTTATCTCAGATTTTATACTGTCTATAGAAATCTTCCTTTTATTAATAACCCAAAGATTATTACATACAGTAGATTTCAAGTTACAGACATTTTAATCGACACATGTCGTTTTTGCCAAAGGTCCGTGACAGTAGCTAATTTGATTCCTGGTTAGTGAGTGTTATTTTTTCAAATTGCTTATGCGTAAAAAGTATATCTTCTGATTTTTCTTTTGTGACTAGGACAGTCATATTCATATATAATTGTTTTTCTTACTTCATGTGCAAATTCGACCGTTGTCCAATTGAAAATAAGTAGATTTCAAATTATCACTGTCCTGGTCGCAAACGCAATGTCTGAAGGAAAATGTCAATTATGACATTTTCTATACTTTTCAGACATAATCAGAAAATAACACTCATAAATAACCCAGGAACAAAAACAAGTTTTAAAAATGTTTCCCAGTGTAATTTGTTGCTTTTTTTCCCCTCTAAAGATAAAGCAAGAATGTTTCTTTCCTTCATAAAATTCAATTTTACCAGGTTAGTAATTTTTGTCGCCCGTTTCACATCTTCTCTCCTAGCCTCGGAAAGGATATCCAGTGCCTAGTTGTGTCTCCATATGTAGCTTTTCAGGGAATATTCCTAACCAGTGATCACGTCTTCCAACATGCATTACAGCGGTCAGATCTTATCGACATCCACAATTGAAGCTTGACTTGTGTGGGTGGGTAGGACGTCGTATATACTGGCCTTTATCAGGAAACAAATCTCCTCAAGACCATCTGTCGGATTGTCACACCTTGTAAGTGGTCTTCGTTTGAAGTTCTCTTACTTGGTCTATGCTTTTGTTGTGTATGTCCGACAACCGTAGCAAGAAGCTTGCTCTCCTCAATATAGCAAATATCTGTCTCGCGCGCGTGTGTGTGTGTGCGCGCGCGCGCACGCGCTAAGGACAGGGATTCTCTAAGTAGGCGGCGGGTGGCGGGCGGGGCGTTATTATTATTGGGGGTCGCAGAACTATTTGAAAATCTTTTTTTAAAAATAACTATGCATCCAGTGCTATTTTTTTTATTATCTCTATACAAAAATGTATTCCTTCTGGTGTCTATTGTTAAAATGGCTCAATGCTATTTTTTTTTTAAATTCGTTTTTGTTACATTCTAGTAATTTATTATAAAAAGAATTAGACTATCAGTACCTTTCCTGTTTCCATATGGCCGCCGCTTCAGCTGTTCTGATAGCGGAATCAACAGAAGTCCTCCGCTGCTGCTGCTGCTGGCGAATTTAAAGTCAAAGAAAAGAAAGAGGCGAGAAGATTCCTCACACGCCATTTTCAGTGGGTTTTTTTTTTATTTTCATTTTTTAAATGGTCTACTGATATCGGGCAATTTCATGTGGTTCAAAGAATAACTACATATATTTTCTTTTTGTTTGCTTCTCCAACCACAAGTCGCCCACGACTAGTGTTGTTTTTGTTTTATGGAAACAGGAAAGGTAATGATTGCCAAAAATTATTTATATTCCCTCATAATAAACACCGTAAAACTGATATATGCCCCCCTGATACAAATATAATAAAATCAATGGTAAATTTTAAAAAATGTTGTTGGCTGCTGGCAGGAGGCCGAGGTCCCCCCCCCCCTTAGATTATGCAGCCCTGGGCTTTAGTCCGATGAGCCCATATGTAAATCCGGCACCGGTGGCCTTGATAAGTTTTTAGCCACCCTTTGTTTTCTCATTTTCCAAAGATTATCTTTCTTTCTTTTCATCTTTTCTGACATTGAAATCCTAATTATTTATAATATATAGTAAAATATATTGTTAAATCTCCAAGTCTAAAGGAAAAAAGGTTATCGATGATTTTGCTCGTGGAGTAGCTAGTCGTTGGCTGGATATTATTTGTATCTCCCCAACCCCACCGAGGACAAACACAGCAGCTACTTTTGACTGATGCTGGTTACAGGCTGTCGGCTGGATAGTTTTTGGATGCAACTAAACTGAAAACTATCTTATCAGAATTCTTTTCCTTCTAAATTCGACCTAAAAATGTCAAATGTGTGCTGTACGTCGATTGAGACGTGCTGAATTCTATTAAATATTAAGTTTTTTGGTTTTATTTTTCGTCTAGGATGCATAGTTCTCGAGTTATAAAGAGTACAAATATACATACATGCACACATTTACAATTTTATATATGATACAAGATCTCTATATATGTACGTATGTGTGCTTCTCCAATCACAAGTCGCCCACTGTCTTTTCTTTATAAATTCTGCATGAAATTGTGTTTATAATCACCACCCACCCACGACTTCTCAACTGTCCTTTGCCATTCATAAACTAACATCATCCCAAAATCTGACTTGACCAATCGTTTTAGACTAGGAATCTAAATTCTGGCATGAATACATTTCTACACACACAAAGACAAAACAATCTTTCAAAGTTTTGACACACAAAATAAAAACTAAAAGTCCACCCCCAAAATTTCAAAAAATCCAAACTTGTTTTGTTGAGTGTTCTTTTGTTTTCCATGTTCCAGACTAGAATAACCTCACAGACCACTGCTGATGTAGTGTGTTCGATCTTCACTAGATGTGCTGCGCTATTGGCCTTGTGCCAAACAAAGTCAAGTACAAAATAGATATTCAGTCTAGCACAAAGACAAACTAAGCTTAGAAATTTACTCTAGGTACCTGTTGTTTACTCTAGGTACCTGTTGTTTACTCTAGGTACCTGTTGTTGAGTGATGGATGGTTAGCGAGTTAGTTTCGGATGATTTGCTAGTGTAAATGATCGTCAGTACTTTGCCATAGAATGATGGTTGTCAAGCTAGTTTTGAAGATCAACAGTGCTAGAATAAGCTAAATTTTGTAAATATTTTTTATTTACCTAAATCTACCCAGATACAAAGACATGTAACACACAAACAAGTAAACAAAACCGCCTGTCTAGAGGCACATGATTACATACATTTCTATGCATTGATGACAGTGTTGCATATTTCCCACTTGTGCCAGTGGTTGATGTTCAAGCCCTGCTAAAATGCCATGATCTTTAATGATTTAGTTTGAACATTGGTTCTTGACTTGGGAAATATACAACTGCCTCAGCCAAAAAGTGGGATCAGGTATTTACTCACCTTTGCTTAGTCTGACATTAGGCCCAAATAGCTGCAGGAATTGAACCATGGTATCCAGCATTGTCATTGCGTATAAGATATTCACTGGAATTTTCATAGCAGAAATGGCTATTTCCTATCCACTTTTTATAGCCGAAACGAAACGATAAAGTCAGCTTAATCTGTTGTCACTGTTTAAGCAAAGTAAAAAGTCAGCTTAATCTGTTGTTGATGTTTAAGCAAAGTAAAAAGTCAGTTTAATCTGTTGGCGCTGTTTAAGCAAAGTAAAGACGTTATATTATTCACCTGATGTCACCAATATTAACATTTCCGCTTGAAATATTCGATACTTATTTAAAGGACGAATTTTAAAAAATTAATTTTTCCATTGATTTTTTACGCATTTTATAAATATATCCTTGGAGTTATTAATTATGTTTACCTTTTTTAGAATAATATCCAGGGAAATCTGGAACAGAACTTTTACTTTGGGATTAAAAAAAACAGGAAAATTAAATAAAATAATTTTTTTTCAGCAAATGTTCAGTTTATCTGTGAAAAAAAATCTTTCACTCAATATTATTTTAAAAAAAGATTTCTTCATTCATTTCTTTTGCTAATCAGCAACACCAGATGAACCGAGAGTTTTATTGTTTCATTTTATTTCAGTTTTAAAAAGTGGCTAGGAAATAGCTATTTCAGCTATGAAGATGCGCGGTTAAAACACAGGGTATGAATTCCGTAACCCTTGAACCACACCTTTGCTTAGTCGGACATTAGGCCCTCATACCTTGTATGATTGGTTCAATTCCTGCAGCTAAATCCTGCCTTGAAGGTCAGCACTTGGAATTCTGACTTTACCTACCTGGTCTTGAACACTCACTCTACTGTCACTCAGGGGAAATACAAACTATCTCAACCACCAAGCTGATTCAAACAGTATAAACATACATATACTGACACAAGCAAAGTCATACAGGTTGTTTTTTTTTAAGTTTAAACAATAAATAAAACAAATTAACAACTCAAAAGGCAATTATTATTTTCATAGGTTCTTTATTTATTTTTTTTTTTTTTTCCGTTTTCATTTGATATCAAGTCCGTGGATATTTTTCCAGGAGAAAGAGTCAAAGAATATATAGAATTTTCTGTTTATTTGTGTTTTTTTTTGTTTTTGTTTTTTCAGAATTTTTAAAGCTATTTCAAGCTGAGATCATGGAAATGATTTCAATATATATATTTATGCATTTTCTTAAAGTTAAAAATTTGAAAAATGAAATTTCTTTGTTATATTCCATACTGTACACTCAAACAAGTTTTAATCACTTTTTTTGTTTCGTTTTGTTCTTTTTCATCAAATACACACACACATTTGTGCTGAGAGATGACAGGGTAGCTGGATTAAAAAATTCATCAATTCATAAATTCACTGTGGATAATTTGAAATACGCGATTAAATTGATTTGGAAATCAGGCCAACAAAATTTATCCAAAGTATAGAATCTTATTTTTAGCTTCAACTCAAAATCATTTGAATGAATTTTGGAATTTGCTTTCAGCCCATCTCGGAACTCTCAATGCTGCCACCACTTTTTCTCTTTGAGAGTGGCTTGAAAAAAGATTTACCAAGTCAACTGTTTTGCTTCTTAGCAGTATCTGTTTGACTTTTTATTGTAGCTAGAGATCGACCCTTCCACTCAAAAGTTACAGAGGACTTTTTCTGCTTGTTTCCATTCTGTCTGTAACTTCCAACACAAGGGGTCTATTGTTTACAATGGAAACAAACTGTTCAGCTTATTTTGCACCACCCGGTATAATGAAAGTTACAGCCACATTTAGAAACGGGTTACGCCATGATATCAGTGTTTCAATTCTCAGTCACAGGTACAAGAGGCTAAGTGACCAGAAATAATAACATATTATGGAAAAATTGAATGTCTTGATTAAAAGTAATTGAAAAACATAGCTAAATAAAAGCTAAATGTCGTCACTGGTCAAATTAACAGAACCGACTCAAACAAGGTATTAAATAAAGTGTTTCAGTTTGCATCTCCACAGTGAATTTACATATACGTTTTCTAGATTTACACTGCTAAACTAAATAACTAAAATGTTATAATTTATGCACTGTAACTTCTTACATAAATAGTCATTCATTAAACTTAGTATAATTTATGCACTGTAACTTCTTACATAAATAGTCATTCATTAAACTTAGATTTTAGTCTATCACAAGGCCACAGTAGTGTGGCACATAGCAAGGATCAAACTCACTACACAATTAGCCTGCCAGACCAGCCTGCTAACCATCACACTACATTAGGCACTCCCTACCTCCAAAATTCAAATATTACTTACTTAAAAGAGAGTGAGATAGGTATCACCAGATTGTAAAACATGTCTTGGAACACCTTTGAGCAACAGAAAACAATGTTGATTATAGTACACTGAATATTTTGTAGATATATTTTCTCTCAGCCACATTGTGCGTGTGTGTGTATAGATATTCATGCATTTGCATACAAAGGAAAAGTATTTGTTTTCTTAATTAAACGAAAAACAAATAATAAATATCATTTTTTTCTCCAAATCGTCTTAATATTTTCCAGTTCATGACTTCAATATCTATGTTTTTGTTTCAACTTTGGAAATAAATAAAGAAAAATAATGTACATTCTTATACATGTATACACACACACGTGTGTGTGTGTGTGTGCATATCTGCATGTACATATATATATGTAGTGTTATAAACAATGAATAACAAGCCAAAAGTTTTGTATGCTTTTAAAATTAATAATTTATTCTCTATTTTTTAAACATGTATTATTTAAATAAATAAATAAATACGTATATATATATATATATATAAAAATTTCTCAGAACGAGAAATTACAGAAAAGATGTGAGGGTGGGGGAAAAAAAGGAAAATCTGGATTTTTATGTCCCATTTTCATGAAGGAGTTTTGTCAGTTTGATGACATTAAAATGAAATTATCCTTGTTTTTTTTTCAACAATTTTGAGACTCATCTAACAAACCCAACATTTGTAAAACCAAATTGCAAGTAACTAATTTAATCATATTAAACCAATTTTTACCATTCATTGAACCAAGCATAATTTATAAAAAAAAAAAGAAAATTCCAATGCAGAACCCAGTAGATATTTAAAAACCTGTTTTAGAAAAAAAAATTTAAATGTACCATAAATAATGAAATAGTGACTAAAAAATACTAGTCTGTTATGTATTGGTAAATAAAAGACAGATAAGTTAATTCTAATATGACTATAGAAACAATAACTGTACTATATATAAAGAGTAGTACTTTTATAGTGAATCTATACTTGAACTATAAAGAAGAGACAGAAAGACTTATTAAGGGTCTGAAAAACTTTCTAAATATATCAGTTGTTGAAATTTAAGCATAACTGAAGCCAGTTATAACAAATTAAAATCATAGCAAATATAAACCACCCACCCAATGTCAGGAATGGTAGAAAATGTGTATATTATTAAAATGAATAAAAAAAAAAAGGATGAATCAGTTGTTAAGAAACAGCATTTCTAGGATAGAAACCTCAGTAAAAGCAACCACAATCCAAGTGGCACTAAACAGAGAGAATTTACTGGAATTTTGCTAATTTCTTTAAGAGATCTGGCTATAAAAACCTTATCACAGTATTTGGATGCTAAAGTCCAAAATGTATAGTTTGGTGGTTCTTTTTTTTTTTTTTTTCCAATTTTTCTTCAAATTAATTTAAATCTATTTAACTTATTTCAATCACTTTCTGCCAATTGAATTTCTTGTAACACATTAATTATTGCTCTATTATTAATTCTTATCTTTTTTTTTCCTTTACATTTTCAGATTTGTTATTACTTCTCCAATCCCAAAATTTGGAAAAAAATGAAAATAATAATCAATAATAATAATCAACGTTATCTCCATATGATAAGATGCAATGGAGCATCATAATATTTAAAAAGAAAAAAAAAAGATTCAGGATATATCAGATGAGAGAAATATCTAATATATATATTTATATTGCTGTGTATATTCAATACATACATATATAAATATATATATTTAATTATATATCTGGCATATGATATAATTTCTGGCGAACAGAGATGTCAAATACAACATGGAAAATGTTCATATCTTTCCCCTTCTTGCCAAGATGAGAGCAAACAGTCGATTTTTCTTTCATCATGGGGGTTTACATTTCATTTTTATATTTCATGAATCTTTGTCTTTTCTTTTTCTGTCCTAGAGTTGAACATTCAAACTCCTTTATTGCACCCTTAAGTGTCTCTCGATGCTTCTGTAGGTCTGAACTGAAAGCATACAGTCCTTTATTGAAAAACTTTTCCACTTTCCTTTTCTTCCACCATTTCTTTCTTTCCTGGTAGGGTGAATTCTGATGGCAGACCTGGGCCAGGGTTTTTAGAGATCTTGGGGGTGCCACAGGGCACAAACAGAAAGGATCCTTTAGCCACAGTGGCATCGTCTTTAAGCTGATGGATCTTCCAATTGTTCTTCGCGAATGGACAGAAACTGCAGATGCAAATTTGTCCACCACTCAGTTTATTTTCTTCCAATATTTTATAATCGATCTGTGAAAATAAGAATAAAATGACAATGTTTAGATTTTTTAAGACTCCAAAAAATATATTCCAATATATGTAACAAATATAATCCTTTTGTCTTATGCAGAATTTAAATATTCATAAGTTAATGTAACAATTGTCATTATAAAAGTTTAAAAAGAGTAAAATGTTGAATAAACTTGAACTTTCAAACATATTTGGATTGTTAAAAATCGAGTGAGACAAACGTGACAAACTGACTTTTCAGGGTAGATAACTAGGCCTATTCACCGACGTGAATGGCGGATAACAACGAACATTGCCGATGACTAACTTGGTAACTAATTAATATGAGCGAGTTTTTGCAAAGACCCAAAATGAATGCAACGTAGTTACAAAACTTGAGAAACTACTATTTTTAGGGAAATAAAATTCATATCTTGTTAATTTAAAACGTACGTCTTCTCTCGGCGACCAACAGTAGAAAGAAATAAACGTAAAAAAGACGCACGTCTGTGAGTCTTTTCTTTTTTTTTCACGGTAAAACTTGTACAGACTAAAATCGATTCAGATGTAATGCCAACATAATTAATGATCTTTGGAATAAAATAATTCAAATGCTAAAAATACAAGTACGTATTCACTTCAGAGAACAGGCCTTAAAACAAAGCTATAATCTCGCAAAGACGAGAGTTTCCTGCGAGAAGTGAGAGTAATGGGAGTAGGAGGATGCACAAAGGGAGTTGTTCTACAGCAATGGCAGTTGGAGTCATTTCGACACCGTTTCAGATTTGAATAATCGCGACGATTTTCTTCATTTTAAAAATTACAACTTTTCAGTATTAAAAAAGGGGTGGAATTGAATCTGCGACCTTTTTTTTCTTTTCGTTTTTTATAGGTTATTAGTATTTTTAACAAAATGTTGAATTTGTTATTAAAAAGTTTTGGGGATTTTTTTTTTCAGTAGAGTTGACAAATTGGAAATAATTTTTTTTTTTTTTTTTTTTCAATATATAAGAATTTTTCTCTCTCCAAGTTTTGTCTTTGAAACACTTGGAAATTACTTATTACATTTTCGTAAAGTAATTATTTAATAAGCATTGTTGCCTCCTTAGGCGTAATTAAACAAAGTCTTATCTCAATTTTGTCAAGAACATAAATATAAACTATACGAATTTATTTATTCAAGGACCAAAAAGTGGCCGTAGGAAAATCAGAAACCTGTAATTTTACAAATCATTAACTTATGAAGATTTAAAATCTTTTAGATAAGACGATTGATAAAAGAAATCCGAATATTTTTTTTGTTTCTCTCTCTTAACTAAAACGCTTTCCTTTTAATCAATTTTTAACCGTAAAAATATTTTTCCCAGAATCTTCCACTTTCTTATTGACTAATTTCAATTTTATTTAGATGTAACGACGCAGATTTAATTCATTCGCCGAATTTTCATAGTTCAGCTTTAATTGTCGACCTATCATTTTTAGAATAAAACTTTTGATCATTCAAAAATGTTTTTTCTTTGTTTTTATTTTTATTTTTTGCAATTTTCTCTTTAAAAAATACATTTTTCCTTACCATTTTAGATTAAACTGTGCTCTTCACGCATGTTTTGCGATGGGCTCTGTAGGGTTTTTCTGACTTTTCATGTATTCTGGAAATTGAAAAAAAGAATGCAGGTCAATACATTTGTATTCCACACGATCATAGCGGATCAGAATGACAATTTTAAATACAAGCAGTGTGTGAAATAACGAAAAAGACTTGTTTCATTGTTATATTTACAATTTTGTTGTTGTGAAAGTGATTTTAAAAGCGATTGGTTTGTTTTTATTTTGATTCTGGGGAAGTGTTGGACATATGGGTTAAACATGGGCAGGGGGAGAAAGGTGAGCATGAGAAAGAAAGAAGAGGGAAGACAAAAATAGGATGATTTCTTTTTTCTTTGTAACCATCCGACCGGGAGTCAGCAGGGCAACCGGGTGATAGGAAGGAGGAGGGTTTTCAGGGAAATGGGATATCGCACTGCCCGCAAATCGCAATGCTCATTGACATTGAAATATGCCAAGTTCATCAGAAAGTTTTACTATACATGAACACAGAAAACAAATAAGTAGTTTGGCAACTCGGAATAATAAATAAAAATAAATGAAAAGGAGAAAAAATAAAAAGGAATTAAAAAAAAAAGAAACGTGTTTAGTGGGGATTTCTGGAAATTCATTCCACCAAGAAATATAATACTTAGTAAGTAATTAAAATTTAGTAAATTGACATGGTGGAAAGGATAGCTGATAAAATTTAAAATTACAAATTAAAAGCTGATAAAATTTAAAATTACAAATTAAAACTAAGTTGAAGCCATGAAAATAAATTTAATGAAAGTTTAATGAATGATATGACAGCAGAGTGACGGTCATTGCGTGTGTGTATCATACACAAACACACCAGATCTAATATAAAAAGCTAGGGGGACATCTGTCAGTGTGTTCAATTTCCATACACAAAAAAACTTAGGTCGTAAAAAATGAAAAAGAAACAACAAAATAACCATTGTTGTTATCTTGTTCGTCTTATTATTATTACTATCATCATCATTATTCATTTTCAAATTATCACATCATATCTTATGACTTTTACTGCGGATCAAGTGACAGCAAGTCTTCTCCTTGCTGATATTATTAATACTGCTATTTGGATGGTTTCATTTCAAAATGCTCCAATAATCATGGACATAATCGTTACCCTTATATTCCAAACGTTTTTTTTTCTTCTTACAAGTTAGTGTTTCGTCGAGAATTTTTATTCACACACTACTACTCAGAAAGATAGAAAACTTTATACAACTCAAAATTTATTATTTTCAAGATTCGGACAAAAAGTTCTAAAAAATACTCTTTTGTTTAATAACGAAAAACCTTACTAATTATAAACACCGGAAAGAAGAGGATATCAACAAGAGTGAAAGGAAAAATATAAAATAACATTTATTTCTTCCTTGCCAATAATATACGACCGGTTATCTGCCGACCCACATACAGCCGGGTAAGATACACAAGCAGCCGAGGTAGAAAATAACACTCACGCAATCTACGAGCCGCACGTAAAAGAAACACAATGGAGGGAGAGTGCGAGAGTAGAGAGGAAAGTAAGTGCGATAGAGGCGAAGAGAAAAGTAAAAAGAAGCGAGGAGGAGGAGAAAAATAGTTGAGAGTGTGAGTCACAGTTTTCATGACATTACAATTTGGAAGGGCCAATTTCTCTTTTTATATCGAAAACTCAGTAAAAAAAGAAAGCAATATTTAAAATCCGAGCCCGGAAGCATATAGAAATAAATTTATTCAAAAAGGAAGACGAGAATTTATGAGAAAATTCGAAGGTTTTAGGGAGATAGTTTTTTTTCTTGTTTGTTAGTTTTTTCCCTTTTATCCTAAAAATAAATGCTACTATTACTATGTTGAAAGTGATTCTACTAAGGAAAATTGAAGGAATTAGACGGCCAAGAAGAGTCAACACAACCCGTAGCACATTTTTATGTCAGTTTGAGAAAATCAGAGATTAAAGAATAATTCAATTCACTACTTTCTACCAGACTAATTATTAAATTTTAATTTTTGTATGTATCTAAGCAAAGAGAAGAATATAATCCATTACAATCAGATTTAAAAAAAACAACACTTTGTGTAATTTGTGGAGCGTACACAATAAAATACAGACAGGCTATCTTCTCTTGGAAGCTTGGCGCAGCACAATCTTACTCCCACTTCCCCTAATTTGAACTTGTGGCGTACTAAGTGTTGAGTAAATAAACATACGCGCGTGTGCGCACACTCACTCACACCCCATCATGAGCAGGCACTTTACTTTACATTTCTAAAAAGAGGTCAGATTCGTTTTAACAAACTTTATTTTTCACTAAAAAGAGGCTGTAAAAAAAAAATCAGTAAAAAGTTTTTGGTGATTTCTTTTATTAAAATCGGGTACTTACAATATTGTAATATATCTGAATTTTCTTTTTGTTTTCAATTTTTAAATCATTAAAGTTGTTAGCCGAATAAATAGCCCTGGAGCGTCTAAATTGCTTATGAAGCGAGATTTGTCCTCTCCCTTCTTCAAATATGATAAATAAATTTACATTTTGGATAGAGCATTCTAAATAAACAATCGTATTGCTTATGCCTCGTAATGTGTGAAATACGCATAAAAAGAGGAATAAGGAAAATATGAAACTGAAAACTCTAGTGAGGCGCTGTTGCTAAGTTTTTGGGGGGGTTTTTTGTGATCCTTCTGAAGTTCTGTATCAAAATAAAAATAACCATTGAAGTATATAAAAACTTGACCGAGATAATAATAATAATGATAATAAAAGATTAAAAAAAGAACTTCGTTGGTAAAAGTGTCACCGACATCGGTTGAACTTGAAGGCTATTTTGAGAATCGGAAAATTTTAATTGCTAGTATTTTCTATTTTCTAGCGTTTCTCTTTTTGTTTTCATTCTCTATTTATTTATTGGCTGTAGAAAGAGTTGACAATAGGAAGAATCCCTTTATTTTTACTATCCAGTTGAGGAAGCTTGCTGTCACTTTATCCCCCTCTGGTGTGATAACACGACGAGTACAACTACACATAATAATGATGAAGATGACCACGATGGATGAAGAAATGTTGGAAAAAATGGATTGCAGTTTTCCTAGCAGTGGTCGTTTTCGTTTTTCGGTATCGAACGATTTGTTGTTAATTTTAACACTTTCGAACATTTTCTTACTGATTTTTTTTTTATAGCCATTATTAATTAATTTTTCTAAGAAAAAAAAAGATCAATTCGTTAAAAAAAACTAAGAAAAAACTGCGTTTATATGAAATCGAATAAGCACACATAGGGAGAACAACAACAATTTTAGTAGCGGCTCATGTTTTTCTCGATTGGAAAAAAAAGAACTGGGAAGCAAATCCCAATCTTCACGAAAGATTGATATACAAGTTCTGTTCAACTATTGAAAAATTTTTTACAGATTTCATCAGACATTATTTCTGGAAATAAATTAATCACACAACTTTTTTTTTAGAAGAAAAAAGTAGAGGAAAAGTTGTGAAACGTTGGCTTTGTAGAATCTCTGTTTGAAGGAGTATCTCGTTTGCTTCAAACACGTATTAGCCTCATAGACGTCAGAATAATTTTAGAATTCGGTTACTTAAAACGTAAGGTAAACTATAATTAAGCCTTGTATTTTCGAATTTGTTACACAAGTATACCACCCTGACTCCAACTAGAAAATTGTCAAAATTGAGCGTTCTTTAAAATGGGGAAAAGGACCTTATTTAAAGAGACAATTGTGGATTAGATTATATAATAGCTATGGAAATGAGAAGAGGCGTAGATGTTAATAATATTAGCAAGTACAAGTTCCAAGTACTTTTAATCAGTTAAGGTGGCGACCGCTTTCCAAAAAATACGGCTTTTTTCCCCGAAAAAAGTCAATTAATGCAGAAAAAGTATTGTCGGTTGTTTCGAAACAAGAGTCTTCAAATCGGCCAAATAATTTCTTTAGCATCAAATAGAAAAATAATGTGTTCTTATCTTGATATGCTAAGTATTAATTAAAAGGGGTCTTTTTTGCTATGAGAGAAATTTCAAAAATGTGTCTTCCAGTTGATGGATTGGTTTAGTTTCTCGTTAGTTCTAATTTGTTTACTTGCTGCTTGCTTCGTGAGTAGTCCTGTCCATTCCATTCTATGAAATATCCTAATGTAAAATCCATTCAATTTGACTGGAACCAGGTGACATTCAATCTGTCACAATAACTTTCATGCGAATTGTTATGTTATTCTTTTCCTCAAACAGTTTCTCGAAGAAAAAACGTGGACAGTTCTAATTTCTCTCTCTCGCTCACTCATTCACAAAAGAAGAATCACCGATTTCAACGCAAATGACAAATTTGACAATTATCGTTTTCAGTTTTAGAAGCGACTCTTCCGAGAAAAATGTACGAAAAGTTGGAAAACTCTATGCCCCAACCTAACATGTATAAATTTCTAAAGTGCAACTTGCATAGTTTGGATAAAAAAGGATTTGATATTTTAATAGCTCTCGTTTCGGCCTCGCTTTTGTCAATTAATTGTCCTCTTTATTAACCACGTTTTGTAAACAAAAATCTAATATAGAAGACACGTTCGTAATTTGTTCTCTCCTATTCGATCACAATTTTAATCAATCAGACAAGTTAAGTTATTTGCAAAAAAATGACGAATTGTTGGGAAAAGGTGATTAAAACCTCAAAACAATTGGACTCACCTGTTATATTTGTTTGTCGGGTCTGTTTCTCTTGTTGAGCAAGAAGTGATGTTTGTATTATTGTTTGAGAAGACGACTGGTTGTCAGTGGTTGTTGTACGGGGAATATTTTGTAAATTGTGTCCTACGGAGTCCTGAGATTGAGATGACAACTGTGTTGATGGTACTGTCTCTGACGGTGAGTGAGAACGCAGAGGTGATGAAGATGGGTTTGGTAAGATATGATTATCATCGCCTTTTACCTCGTTAAAATCCGATACAGCATCATCATCCGTCTGGGTCATTTTCCTTTTGGTGGTTCCAGACGAAGATCTGTAGGAAAGAGTAGTGCCCTTGCAGGGGGTTTCAGGCAAAACCGGGTGGATGGTACTTGTTGATGTCGTTTTTTGCTCATTGCCAGTACAAGGAGTGGCCAAAGACATAAAATGACCATTGCGGTATAAGTTATAATTTTGATCCCGGGTCTTTACACAGGCCATATGATGACTTTTTAAACTCTCTGGCTTTTTGGCCGGATAAGGCTTTGAGTAAAAAGAAGGCGCATTTTCGGAATTCACAGTTAGCCAGTCCCATCGGCCTGGCAAAGCTTTATTAGCGTCAAAATCATAGTTATATTTAGCTTTAAATCGCTCGTAATCTGAATTCAAGATGCGGGCTGTATCATTTATGATCTTGTAGTTTAAAGGAGATGAATCTGCAAAAAGTTTCCGTCGAACTTTCGTTGGAGAAGGATTCATCATTGGTCGCGAATGTAGTGGACGCAGAACTTCAACGCCAGTTTCTATAAACTGCATTATAGTTAACAATTAGGAGTTTAATTTTTTCGGCTTTAGATTCTTAAATATATAT
>VCCN01000462.1:2292078-2302633 GCA_006491835.1 Architeuthis dux | reverse complement strand
TATATAGCGGCAAACTGAACCACCATGATTATACATCCATATCTAATGGCTTCAAGTAACAAGTCTGTATACCATTTAATATTTAATATTTTTTATGCAAAACCCCGAAGTATGTCTGAATAAAATTGTATTATGTTTGCCTTTTTAAAAATTAACACAACCAAATCTTCATTAACCAGGACTTTATTCACAACGCAATTCACAACACATCATTATGTACTAATCGTTCCGTTCAATACGTTAAGTGATTTGAATTAATTTAAATTATAGCACCTAAATTAATAAATTTTAAAATGCATACAAATACATTATACCTAAAAAAAAAGAAATGTTAGCTTACATAAAGTAGGTTTTAGACCTCTTTTAGAGTCTCTGTTCTTGAAGTGTGGGTCAATTTATTGGGGGATCAGTTTTCTATTGTTACCAAGTAATGAACTGAACCCTCGAATGATTAATGAATTATTCATATTTATACCTATAAACGCCATGGTTTGTGACTTTGCAATGCTCAAAACACGTCACACCGTTTTTTGATTATGTCTGTTGAGAATTTAATTTCTGTAATTAAAAATCTTTCCAAAATAAATTATCATTAATGTAATTAGGATTTGATGAAAATCATTCAATTTTAATTAACTGGATTTTGAAAAAAATATTTCTTTCTTTTTCCTAGAAATATAATGAAAAATACATTTGCTTTTAACGTGTATCTGTTACCGGTAAAACCACTTAAATTGTAAAGTGAGTGTTGAGTCCATCTTCCCTACCCATAAATAATGAAAGCCCACGAAATTACCTGCTTTCATAGGACAGCAAAATATGGATGAACAAAAAAGAGAAAACCTGCTATTATCCATAATGTACAACTTACACATTATGGATAATAGCAGGTTTGCTTTGGAGATTTGCAAAACTATACATTTTCGAAACTTTCTTAGAGCATGGAGAATCCGAAAATCAATGTTGGTATTTGCACAGCCACCTGCATGGCCGCCATATTGGATTTTCAAAATGGCCATCATATTTTGCACTATTAATGCAAGGTGCTCCTCAAGGTTCACTATGTATTTTTGTTCAAAGTTTTTGTAGATTAGCAAAATCATACATTTTTGGAATCTTCAGATCAAGTGGAATCAGAAAGATAACGTTGGCATTTGCGTTGACATCTGCATGGCAGCCATTTTGGATTTTCAATATAGACGGCGTAAAATACACTATTTGTACTATCTCGGCTTCTAGTCAACCTAGAAACTTAATTGATTATTCTAATCCTATGTTTTCTGGGTCAAGGAATCCAATCAAGGCAGTGCATTAAACAAATAAAGTTGGCCAATGTATCCTTCACATCATGTGTTAGGTCTCCTTCCTCTGTCAGTTTCGTCAGTGCTAACAACGTTTCATGAAACCACTTGGTTTTGCCTACTTTCCAGTGATTGCGTGGTATACTGGTAACGCCGCTTCCTTCTCTCGTCTCAGATTGGCTCAATCTCCAAAATAACTGAGAAAGTTGGAACCAGCTTGATTGAGAATATAACTAAAAACATTCATCAAAACGGCAATGGCAAACAATTTTATTCAAAGTGTACTACTCGTGGCATAAATTATGGAATAAGCCCACTTAGAGGATGTGCATCCATCTTTTTACTTCGCAGCAAATCACAGATATGACACAAAACAATTTTTCTTTAATAGCTTAAAGGCTTCATGAAATATACCTCAAACAAATTAGATTAACATATTTAAATTATTGGCATATTTTTTCCCAGATCAAGTAGAGGAAAAGATTATGGAATAAGTCAATGCTGAGAAAAGAATTATGGAATCACCTTGTAATTTGCATTTCTCAAACAAATACCAGCACAAATCTAAATATGCAAATTAATTTACAGTTAATAGAGAGCATTTGCAGAACTCAACGAGCTGTTGGACTTAGTGTTGGACTGGGATGATTGAAAGGAAACATGGCTTCAACAAGAGAGCTCTAAATTGAAATAATGGAAAGGATTATAAAACTCCTTCGAGAAGGAAATCCAACATGGAGTGTGGCAAAAGATGTTGGTTGTTCTCAGTCAGCTGTGTCTAAAATTTGGCGCAAGTATAAACAAAATGAGAAGGTTATAAAGGAAAAAATAGAGGTAGACCCCAGAAGACGTCAAGGCATCGGGATAGAAAACTCAACAAATGTACTTTCCATTATATTTTAAGTGAAAAATAAGTTATATTCTTCCCAAATTCATTTAAGTAATCAATAAAATTAATTATTTTTTGTCACATCCTATATTTCTATAACGGCTAATTTAGTTTTAGAGGATATTTAATTACAGAGTTTAAATTTGTCTGTCGGTAGACATCAAACATTACGTGATCCAAGTAATGTTTTGATTAAAACATTAAAACTGTCTAAAACCTGCTTTAAGCACGCAAAAGTAATTTCATATTTACTAACTTCATATTTTCTTGAAATTAAAACCAAAATTAAAACTTCAAAAATATGTTTAAATTATTACATACGTTATAAAAAATGTTTAATTTGTAATCTAGCTGAGATGAGCGACATATAAATGTTAACATTTTATGTGGACATATTCTGGGGTTATATATGCAAAATATTGAGTGACATATTTGCGCGTTAGAAAGCAACAGACACTGGCTTTTATATATACGAGATTAAGTCAAAAGGTATTGCTACTAGTGTTCCAATTCATACATGGATGAGTTTATTCCAAACAAAACGCGTTTAAACATGTCTCTGGGATAAGTGGATTACTGCTGACAAGTTATCTAATTAATAAATTTGTTTTTTGTCTCGGTAGGGTGCATTCATGAAAAGGATACTTTTTGTACCATGGAAAACTGATTTTGATTTTCAACAAAACTCGAGTGGAAATCTTCCGAAATCATTGAAGCCTTACAACAGGTTTACGAGGATGCTGAACCACTTAGAACAGCTGTTTTTAGCTGGATCAAGCTTTTTAAGTCCCTAGAACCACATGATATTGAACGCTGACAAAGAGTGCTAAATTTAACGTGGAAATGGTAACAATCGCCGGTGGGGGGGTACAGAAGACCGGAGTGTATGAGAGAGGAGAATAGGGTACCCGCTGACTCTATAACGGCTCGCTTCAAACCAGACGCTGAACACTATTTTTGCTTTTGGTCTTTTTTTCGTAAAAGCGAAAAAGTGGCGTATAGCGAATTTGCGAGAAGCGGGGAATACCTGTAATGTCATGGTTGTTTGATTTACAGCGTTTGAATTAAGAAAACCTGGAACTTATTCTGTATTGCGATGCGCGCTGTTAATTCATTTACTCACTGCTGAAGGGAAACCGGTCTGAGTTTAGTTGCGATTTTCTTTTTAAAAAAGCAATAACAATTAAGATGAAGGTAAATAGTATCAAAAGATATAATATAATAATGATTTACAATTCTTCATCTAATAAAATAAATACAAACAAAATAAAATCGGATTATAAAAGAGAGTACGTCAGGAGCCGGATTTTATCCCCCAGCCTCTTTCTGAATTTGGCGAACGAACGAAGTGTGCCCAAGGCGCCTGCTCCTTTAAAAAGAAAAGGTCGGGTAGGGTCGGAGTGACGGGGAGGATGGAGTTGGGTAGGCAAAAGAAGAAAAAATATGGCAGCCGCCGGTAGAAGGCACAAGCTACCCATTCCGCCTCTGCTTGTTCCCAAGCGGATCAAATATCAAAACAGCAGTACCAAAAAGAAGAATTTTTCAAGTCAGAAATGTGTTTTTCTTTGGTGGCGGCGGCGGCGGCAGCAGAGGTAGGGTGTCGGGTTTGGAAGGCAGAGCTATTTCTGTACAGGATTTCGTTTTGAAGTTTTATTACTCTTGTTTTCTTTGGCAGATTTTTGTTTGCTTTATCGTAAGTGGTTCTGATTAATTCTGGCTTATTTATCGCGTTTCTTACCTATCTTAAGTGTAGGGTGGCCGAGTGGATAACGCCACGGAGAAATGGACATGGTGGGTCGAGTTAAAATTCTGGCTGAGACGGTTTGTGTTCACTACACTCTAATGCAACTTGGGAAAGGCATGAATCCATCTCTCCCCCAGCTATGGATAAAATAGTGAGCTACCCCATTTCTGACGTTTGTCTAATTCACATAATGCACGAGTAAGTAGTAATGCAATATGTGGAGCCCATCGGCGACGGCTGAAGCCGTAGCCAGCAAAAAGGGCACTATTTACTTACTTTTATTTATCTTCGTGTTCTCTGCGTTTTCATGTGCTTTTCTTTCTAGTCATGCACATTCTAATCATTAATCACGTTCTTAAAATTAAATTACCGATTTAAATCCTAATTCAAAAATTGTTATGGTCTACTTGGTGGCTGAGACAGTCGTGTGTTTTCCACAGGCACCAGTTGGAGTGTGGATCAATAAGTCCGCAACCTGACATGTAATTATTAGCTGAATTTTGATCTGAAAATTTCACTGTATAATGTTCAATCTATGTGATTAATATTCACCACTGGATTAAGTGCATTGGCAAGGGAAGAGATCGTGCTGAAAAATGAGTATTTGTTGTATAAAAAATGTCTTTTTCATCATTAGGCTACGGACTTATTGATGGACCTACGTATTCTTTCTTCATGCCCAGGTACAAGTTAGGATTTCGAATGCTGGTTTTCCATTTGAAAGATTGGTGTAATACAATAGCTCTTACTATTAACCATGTGCCAGACTAAGCTTCGTAAATAGTTACAAGTATTATTATTGGTAGTAGTAGTAGTAGTAGTAGTAGTAGTAGTAGTAGTAGTAGTAGTAGTAGTAGTAGTAGTAGTAGTTGCGTTATTGTTTTTGTCGTTGATGTTGTACTTGTAGGGTAATTCGTTCTCTTGGGTTTTGTGTGATCGCTAGCCTGGTGTCTTACTGACTGAGCTAAATTGACAAATAAGTGTGTGTGTACGATACATTTTCGTTAATATCTAAATTAACAAAAATGTATCGTACACACTTATTTCATTCTAATATATAAATATAGGAACAAATCATCTTCAGTCGGAATAGAAGTCGGGGTGGAGTTTGACCCTGCAGCAGCCAGGCTTGTTTTAAATATTTTTCTCAACAACACCAATCTAATAATATTCTTTTAAATATTACCTTCATTACTGAAAACATCTCGCTGGTCTCCTAACCGATAGGCCATACATTCAACAGAAAGCCTAATATCAAGACCTAGGTTGAAAACGTTTTTGTTGCTTAATTATTGGAAAAACTCCTAAGTTCCTTGAAGAAAACAGAGAAAACATAACAAAGAAGAGTTACAAAGGAGAGAAAAACGTTGGGAAACTATTGTTCAACAAGTTATGGAAAGAACGCCTGCAATGCCGGATTACGGCATGGGTTTTATGGGCTGCAACCCAAGGGGCATCTGCTACCACTTTTCCAAGCCGAGAAGTATTCAAAGTCAGCCCTTCCACAGCAGTTTAATTTCGAAGATGAAGTACTAGATGAGTCTGACTCTGATGATGTTGGAGAGGAGGAGCTTGATGAAACTGAAGATGAATGTTTGAATGCTGAGGCGCCAGATCAAGAAGATGAGTCTGATATCGAGTCGATTGAATATGATTCTGACCAAGATTAAGACACAATAAAGTTATTATTCATAATAGTTCTAGGATTTCATTTGTTGGCATGGTAACAACTACTTTACAGTTTGCTATTGGTCGTAAATATCAAATGAAAGCTTTGCCATAACAATTGCAATACTGCAAGAATAATAACATATATCATGTAAATATTCCATATTTTGTAAATTAATGAGTGGTTACCATGGCAACGGATACTTCAAATGTGATTGTTATTATTTTAGATGGTACTATTACATTCACAACCCCGATGATCTTTAAATTGACATCAAACCCATACGATTTCAAGTATTTTTCACCTATTTATGAACAATTTTCAGTATTTTTCGGCAGTTGCCATAGCAACGGTTCCTTAAACTGTTCCTTTTTTTATGGTATCATTATACTCACAGACCACAATTACCTATGTTTTGACACCAAAATCATTAGTTTTCGTCCATTATTTCAGAAGTTACAGGTGATTTCCGGTATTGGAGAGGTTGCCATGGCAAGGGCCATAAAACAAGGTCGTTGACCCTAAGCCGAGATATATAGGAGCTTAAATTGTTTGATATACTCTAAATGCATCATTTCAGACCAAGACACCTTGGTTCGGACATGGTGGTCACGGGTCGTGGATTTATCCAACCCTACTAATGCCTATTTTCCATTGGCGACGTCCATCTTGTCGATTTGTCCCGCTTCATAATTCACAAACAATAAAGAGCTGAGTAAACTTCAATGGCATTTGAGTTTATGGCGCTGGGGACTTTTGCATCATAACCTTAGCTTTGTCCGGCACAGGATCAAATGAAGTGAATTGAGAGTAGGAAGATTGTGCTGCGCCAATCTTTTAAGGTGGCAATTAAGGGCCTGCTTGCCTGTTTTTTTTTAAATTCAGCACACGAAATGTTGGCTGAGCTCGAACACCGATCACTGGTGCCATTGGGAAATATGCAACTGCTTCAGCCACCAATCAGACCTTGAACTCAAATTAATGCATGCTACTTTTTAGAGCACAAATGTTCATGTTGAGCACTTGTAAAATCCACAATATTCGTCAAGTATTGAGATCTATAAATCTCTTCGAGTGGTTTATCCTCTCTCTCTCTCTCTCTCTCTCTCTCTCTCTCTCGCTCACTCACTCACTCACTCTATCTCTATCTCTTTCTCTCTCTTTCTCCCCACTCGTAGCCTCTTGTATAACACGACTACTCAATTTGACACTACAGTTCGGCAGGCCTACGTATTTTTCTGCTTCGTTGTTCCAAATTTGTGTGCTGCAATACTGCAGTTATACAATAAGTGCCGACTACTGTTATGTTGAGTACTGTTACAATGGCAATTATTTTAATTTCATCAAATAAAATAAGATAAGCAAAAAACAAAGATGCCTACCTTTATACACTTTGTGCACTCAATTTGAAGCCATTGTTTTAAAATTTAGTTATTTTTTAATTCAATTTAATTATTTTAATTTATTTCTGTTATTTCTAGGGTATTTGTGTTGTTTCACAGGAAGGAAATACATATTGTAGAACTAAGCAATTACGATTAATCCGTTCAACCCTTCGCCCTTGAACCTTCAGATACCCTGTACCTGAGCCTCTGAGGGATAAAGCTAAAATTCTTCTTTTTTTTAAAAGTTTCGTTCACTGACTACTGAAATGTTTTTGTCTAATTCATTTAATTTTTACAGTTGATTTTCCGCGTAAATCAAATATATTTCTTAGTGGGTTGGGGCGTTGCGTCACCTCTTTTATCAAAAGGGCTTAATTTTAGTAATGTATAACAATATTTCTGTGTACATTCGTGTATAGCACGACCCCGTCCCCTCTTTTCGCTCAGATCAGGGTACACAGATTTAGGTACAAAGATTTAGGTACAAAGATTTAGGTACATGTTATACACGAAGAATACTCCCTCTCTACCGTCTGTGTTTCTTTCTCATTCTCTTTTTCTCACTTTTCTCTTTTTTTCCCTCCCCCCCTCTCTCTCTTGTATGCTCTTGTATGTTTGTATCTGCCTGCCTGTGTGTATGTGTGTGTGTGTGTGTGTGTGTGTGTGTGTGTGTGTGTGTGTGTGTGTGTGTGTGTGTGTGTGTGTGTGTGTAAAAGAGTGCGTGTTCTCCCGAACACAAACCGATTCAGAGCGACTTTAAAATATCTTCGTCTTTCCGGTTCGCTTGCTAAACATCCGGGTTTTGTGCATTTCAAGCGTTGTCGCCATGCCCAAACCTGCTGGGGTTCACCATAGACATTTCCTGTAAAACTATCAACAAGAGTCACTTCCCCCACACACTCCCTCTCTTCAGGTTTTCTCTCCCTTCGTTTTCCCCCACTCACATTCCACAAAATTGCCTTCCCCTTTTTAAGTTAAACTCTCTTTTCCACTCTCTCTTCTTTTTAGGCAACTTCTTCTCTTTCGCCCTCTTTCTTTCCTTCTACTTTCTCAAAACTTTCACATCTCTCTCTCTCTCACTCTCTCTCCCTCTCTCTCTCTCTCGTGTTTATTTCCATCTCTTCTCTTCCCTCTCTTTAATTATTTTGTTTTCTTCATAGATTCCCCATCCTTAATGATTTTCATTAAAGTTAAATTCTATTTAGAGTTTATGCTCGTGGATGAGTCGAGCTTCATTTTCAGGCAAAACATTGGGTATGGGTTTCGATATATATACAGGTCATAAATGTATTACATTGAAATCCATGCACGATGTGAAGGGTTAGGGGTGACTCTTAGCTCCGCACCTAAACAATATTCACGAGTTACAAACAAAATCTGTTCCATTATTAATTTTTTACTAGTATTTATTTCCTCTTAATCTTAGTTGCTTTTTATCACAATTCATCATCATCATCAACAGCAGCAGCAGCAGCTGTTTAACGTCCGTCGTTGGATATAGACCTTCCCCAAGATTCGCCAGACCTCACTATCATGGGCGTCGCGGCGCCAATATCTCCTGAACCTGTCTAAATCGCCACGCCAGCTAATTTCGCATATGATCCCTGGGAATCCACGTTGTGTGTCGTGATGTCCAGCGGTTGTCTGACATTCTTGCAACGTGGCCTGCCCATTGCCATTTAAGTTTTCTAATGGATTACTCGGATGTAAACAGCGTGTATCGGAAATAAAGGATAATCTCTCGGTGAGACTAGAACTCACAACCCTTTTGCTTTGGGAAGCCTGGTTATCCACTTGTAGACTTGTAATATACTAAGCTAAGCTTAATGACTATCATTGCCAATTGGGAAGGGAGTGGTAAATCCAGGTAACACAAGAACGCCGTGGGTCGGGGAGGGTATGTAGAAATTCGGAGAGACTTGCTGGAACTTGATCGCCAGCTATTACCATCATCAACCTCCGGTGTTGAAAGTAAAACCCTGGATTTGAAGAAGAAACAAGCCTGGCTGCAGCGGGTTCAAACTCCACTCTTACTTCTATTCCGACTGAAGGTTGTATTGTATATATGATAAATAAATTCGTAAACATATAAGACTGGTCAGTTTAGCTCAGTTGGTAAGAGAGTCGCCTACCAATCACTTGGTCGTGATTTCAAATCACGATAAGGAAATGTTAATTCTTTATATCGGTTTGGTTTAACGTGACGTGATAGACAAACAGTGAAGAGTTTACTCCCCTGAATTATGTGAGGATTAGTTCTTGTTCTTCTTGTTCTTGTTACGGGGGGGGGATAAAGTCAACTCTAACTTTGACTGGAGTTTGACGACAAACAAAGATTGCAAGATAGATTCAAGGCCGAAACGGAAAATCAATTATTCTTTCTCTCTCTCAAGATAATTTTGTCTCAAATGGGATAATGAAATTCCTGAAAATGATGTAAGATATCTTTTCGACATCAGAACGAATAATTAAAAATCCTGAATTCGTATACAGGTTTTCCCCGCTATCCGAAAGTAGAGCGTTCCTACAAAAGTGAAGAAACAATTACCATTAATTTATATGGGGAAAAGATTTGAGTTTTCCCAGACTAAAAAATGGTGATGATTGTATGTTAGGCTGAGTCGTGGGAGGTTGGGGTGGTGAGAGGTATAGGAGACAGGGATGTAGAAAAGTGAGGAAAAGGATGCACGCTGCCTCTATAATGGCTCGCTGTAAAACAAATTGAACATAAATTTCGTTTTTCGCCTATTTTCGTAATAGCGAAAAAGAGGCGTGAAGTGAATATCTGTATTTATTTTATTGGTATTTATAAGGTTTAGCTTAGTCTGGCACATGGACACTAGTGTTGAGCACCCAAGAAGATCAAATGATTACAGTAGGAATGGTCTGCACGAATACTCTTCTAACAACTGCTCCACAGTGAGGAGTACAGTGAAGGACCAAGGCACAGATTTGGGACTTTCTAGTGAAGACCGAAATCATTACAGTCGTAATCATTACAGTCGTAATCATTACAGTCGTAATCATTACAGTAGGACTAGCTAGCAAACTAGTACTCCACAGTGATGTGCATAATGATAAATATTTACTGAACCTAGCTTAGGATGCCACAAGACCACAGGTAATTATTTTACGTTAGACGAGTATGTTACTGTTTGCCCACAAGCTACACTCCCAATCCCCCAGCCCACATCCATTTGTCTTATTTTTTCTCCTATGCTAACGAAGGGTAAAGATACTTGGCGTGTTTTAACATTGGCATCAGCCATGGAAGTGAAGACTGTTCGAGGTGAGGTCGGTATGGGAGGTTGGGAAGAGACTTTATTCTTCTTCTTCTTCTTTTCGGCACGCGAATCAACATCGGGTCGGACGTGCGTTCCTTTTACTCCGGAAAGACATTCACCCCCAAAAAATAGATACATAACCTCGATTTAAGAGGAAAAACAGCAGCTGAGTAGAATTACGCATTTTCTTTCTTCCTTCATTTCTTTCTGTTGTCAAACTCCAAGACAAAAGTCAGGAGTCGACTTTACTTTCCTACCGTAACAAGACCAACAAGAACAAGAA
>VCCN01000462.1:2052357-2062457 GCA_006491835.1 Architeuthis dux | reverse complement strand
TTGAGTTTGTGTGCGTTTAACTCGGTTATTTCACTCCACTCAAAAAAATCTTTCAAGTTATTCGTTTTCTGTTTCCTCAATTTTAAGACTAATACGTTATACATTTTCTATCTGAATTTCTGCGAGAAAGCCTTTTTTGTTAATTATTCATTTTGTATTATTATTTATTTTTTAGTATTCAGTGTTTTTTTGTTTTTTCTAGCAACCTTATTTTTTTTAACCGTAAGGATTCGACTGGTGTGCTCTCAGGTCTTCCTCCGGTGTGGAGATCCCAGCTAGTAACTTTTTCAGACAGTTTTGACCGTACTCATATCTAGTCCAGTATGTAGATTGAATTTTTTTTTTCTTAATTCACTCTGACCGCTAACATATTTGCGGTTGGAGGTCTCACAGACGAAAGAAGGGCAAAGTTTAAGGGCGGGTCCAGCCTGTTGAGGTGACTGTCTTCCAAAATTTGGAGGGGGGCTTTTAGGGGTGTTTGAGGGCATAGAAAGTTATTGAAAATTATGTATCCAAGATTGGCTAAAATTGTGTTTCAGGACATATCAGCTACTAAAATTAAGATAAATAAAGATTTTCGGAAAAATTCTAATGGTCTTGAAGGTTATCATGTGTTGAGACGAAAAGATTTAAACTCGGAAGAGCTCAGAAACAATATAAATAAAAGAATTTCGGAAAAATTCTGAGAAGACCCTTGATGACGCCCTGGATCGGCCCTTGAAGTTAAAGTAAATGAAGATTATAGCGTCCGAAGTGAACACTATCGCTTCAAGATCGCAAAGTTGCTACATATTTCAATAACATTAAATGCGTACCCATGAATACACTAATATTCCCTGATGAAATGGTGGGGGCTTCTTATATGCCCGTGGGTCTTATATGCCATCAAATACGTTAGTTTTTTCTATCAGAAAGCCACTTGTATGGGGAACCTAGTCTGTATCGGACTATCTAATGGGGTGCAAGACTACCTTGCTAACTATTGCACCACGGCAGACATCACTTTTAGTCCGGGGCCACAAGAGCTACCGTGCACCCCACCCCCCATGATTCTACATTTAGGGTACCAAAATGTTCCTTAGGATGTCCTCTTTCAGAAAAAAGATGTTCCCAAGAAAACAGTTGGGAAGAACTACCTCTTTGCATAAAAAAAATGGCCGCCAGCACCCACCAAAAAAACAGAATTTCATATCTCGTCTCCCAGTTGAGTACTTTAAAAGGCTAAATCATGGATTTCAGACATGAGGAATTAAAAAATTAAGTTATAGGTATTTCAGGATTTTACAAGGAAGGGTCAAGTATACTTTATAGGCAAAACTTTGCCTATAAAGTATACTTGAACACCTTGTTCATATATTTGTGAATGGTAGACTCAAGGAGACGAGAACGTGGTAGATATATACATGGATTTTAAATGATATAACAATATTGCTTAGTCAAAGAATTTTTAAAAAAGAATCTGTGACACTTCACCGGATGGTCACTTTCTGGTGTAACTGTACATACATATGTTGCAAACGAACAAGCGTATGGCAGCCTGTCAGCACATTGTCAACGAAGAGCCGACAAACAAAAGTGATGCAAAATACACACGTACATGCCACAGACATACACTTGCATACCTATGTGTATGTGGTATGTGTGATGTGATGTAGGGCGGGGCGTGTGTGTGTGTGTCGATCAGTTTAAACCACTGTGTTTCTATCTGAGTTTCTAAGTGTATGCCCCTTGCCGACATGGAATGTGCCAACAAGGCCATTTATTTATTTGTGCTTAGATGTGTTCAAGGCAATACAATGTTTACAGCCCAATAACTATAAGCGTTCTTTCTTCAATGTGTGTGCGTAGGTGTTTGCGATATCGTCCCTTTTCCCAAATGATAACACTCAGTACAGATTTACTTCTTCCTAAATAGCAGTGAAAGAAATGGACCTGCCCCGTGGCTGAGATAAATACCTACTAACCACAAGTACCGATGGTCGCTGGGGTGGTGGCAAACAGAGCACCCCCTCCCTGGATCAGGCCTTCTCACCTAGGGTGAGGAGGTTTGAAAGTTGGAATCTTATAGTCAATAAAGGATAATGGTGCTGTACAATTGTTTTATGTAAACCCAACTTAATGTACCCATTATAGTAGTATTATGCGCTGGCAACGGGGTTGCTGCAAAGATTTTTTCCGAATATATCCTTTTGTCCCACCTCCCTGGAAATATATCCTTTACTCCCCACCCCCCTGGAAAAGTTGCAGCGGACGCCCGTGCCCACCGGTGCCAAGGTAAAAGGCGTGGATTTTAAATGCTCCTTGCTTGGGAGATTCACGTAACACAATCTTCCTGTCCAGATTTCTACCCATTTGTCCTTGTCGCTATCTAAACTGAGCTTAGTAACTATCGTAATCATTCCCAAATACCTGCTTCGTGACTGAACTGAAATAGTTGCGTACAACCCATTGATGTTATTGGTCGGTGTTCAAGCACAGATGAAACGCGAGGAATTCGAATGCTGATTTTATAAGCAGACAAGTTCTTCTCCATTTGAAGATTGGCGTAACAAAATCTTCCGCTCCTCATTTTCACCCATTTGGCCTTGTTCCCCTACTAAGCTAAGCTGGGTAAAAATCATAATCATTGCGAAAGACCTGCCTTGTGGCTACACTGAAACAAATGGTACTTTGGACCAACTTTAAAAGAATTACTATAATTTGTTACACCTAAATTCATTAGTTTTCCTCAAATTATATTTACTATATTAAATATATGTGTTTAACAAACTAGAGTCATTTTTTAAAAGTTGTTCCAAAGTACCATTTTCTTTTTTGGTTGATGTTCGAGCCCAGGTAAAATGCGAGATTTTCAAATACCGATTTTCAAGGCAAGCGGGCCATCACCACTTGGTGCAACACAATCTCGTTATCTCGCATCTCATTCCGTTTTGCCCCTGTGCCGAACTAAGCTAGGCTTAGCCAATATCAGTATCAGTGAAAGACTATCTCCACAGTTCACACGGATCGCTTCCTCTTCAAGTGGAATTATTCAATGTAGATCCACGTTTAAGAGAACGACACCTGAACATCAACAACAACAAGAAAATATTGATAGCAGATGAATTTGTTAAGTGCTACGCCGGAAAGTTTTTCCCACGGTGCTAAATTCAGTAAATGACAGATTGCATCATATTCGTTATCAAAACTTCTAAAAAGCGTAACGTCGAGTCTCGGATTGAAGCGTTTGAGTTAAGCGTATCAAACCGACCGACTCGGGCAAAAACCTCGCAAATCGTTTATTGACGTCATAAATGGCATCTATACTAATATTGGTGCCTCATGCTTGTGTGTTCGAGTCACTATCACGCTAAAACTACACGGTCTATTTATACAATCTTTGGCATGAAAACTCACAAGACGTCCAGTGTGACATAGGCTATGTGAGGTTGATTTCAGCGGTCATTCCAGGTCACCAGGGGTAATTTCTGGCAAAATGGACTGAGATATTGAGTTAGTGACGTCATTAATCGTAGGTGATCGAGTTTGAAACCTTTTGCTTGAACGACGGAAATCATTGCTGCGAATGCTGAATTTGCCCCCAGAAGGCCACAACTGGATGTCTTGGAAGTCTTCGTGCCAAATATTAGGTCAATGGGCCTTGTAGTTTTAGCGTGATAACACACAAACATGAGGCACCAATATTAGTATAGACGCCATTTATGACGTCAAATGCAAACAGAAAGACGGGAATTTTATAATGCAATAAGATTCAATCTCAGAGAGTTCAACACAATTTTGAGTATCGTCAAATAATTCTGCACGAGCTGTACTCGAGGAAATTCCACATGTGTTGACAACTAAAATTATCCATTATCTCATGTCTCTGCTCTTCTCTTACCCTTTGACTGTATCTTCTAATTCCCTCCCTTATCCCTTCCAAATGTCGTTGCCCGTCCTTGTTTTTATCTAAATGTGAAAGAGCTTTCCGAAACATCACCACTGGACTGGCTTTCCAGGGAAGTATCAATCCTGGTCCTCATGGCATTTGTCTCAGTGACAGGGACTTGGGATTCTCCCCCCCTCAGGTCTCTAGTCCTGGGGATTTGGGATCTCCACCACCACCCCCTGCCTGCACGTTCTCGAACGTGTAGGACCCCACCCTAATCCGACCTTGTGTCAAATTTGCCGTCGTGGGGAGGCTGATAAAAAAACTTACGACATTCACCTGAAGAAGGTCATAGGGTACAACGGCCGAAACGTTGTGTTCAAAAGATGAACCGATATGAGGTCAACAGTCGGAAAACACTTATTCATAATGATAATCAGGCATCCAAAAATAAATTCAGACAGAAAACATGGATTAGTTTCATATGCGAAAAAGGAATACGGAATTCACAAATACTTTCTACTGCATCCTCTCTTTTTATCTTTCTTTTGCTCTATCTCTCCATAAAGAATTTTAATGTACCTCAATTATTACGTCTTTCCATCCCTACCTGCCTTTCAATCTTTCACCCCTTGTCTCTTGATATCCATCCAGCAAACTTGTCTTTCTGTCTTTGTTTCGTCCCTCTCCCTCTCTATAGTTCCCAACCGGGGGTTCCCCCAGGGTGGGGGTGGGGGTTAAGTAGTTCAAGGTGGGGTATAAGTCTATTAGGTAAAAATAAAAGTCCAGTCTAGAGATAGGGTTTTCTGCACTTCTATCTATTAAGTCGAAGGCCCTAAATAAGTTCCAAGTTGAGAAAAGTTTAAGGTGTGCTCTTTCGCAAATGATGTATTCCTAATTATTTTCGCTTGCTTTCTTTGAGTTACAGCAGCTGTAAAATTCTAAAATTAAACTAATTCTTAAAATGAAACTGTTTAATTATACGTAAAATAAAGTTATTATTTTAAATTATTCTTTGTTGCAACTTAATAAATGGAATGGGGGAATACTAGTAATCTTATTGACAAAAGTGGAGAATGACTCGAAAAGGTTGGGAACCACTGGTCTATAGAGAAAGTATTTGCGCATTCCTTGTGTATAGATACTATTTTTCCTTTCACCTGGTTTTCTTTTTGTTTTTTTCTAGCTTTCTTACCTCCTTATTTCCTCCTTAATATGCTCTTTCCCCCTCCTCCACTCCCTCGCTTTTCTCAAAGCCTCCCCGCTTAATAGTATTACGTAGGTTTCTCCGTCAGAAAGCGTAACTGATTCCAACACAGAAAGGCCAGAGATCAGGAAGATACTTCACTCTGATCCTAAGTAGTAAAGCGTAACGATCGTACCTACAAGCAAGCAGAATGGTTGTATAGATTCCCCACAGCCTGTGAGAAGATCGTTAATTGAATATAATGTGTCTTTTTCCTTATCTAAACATCAAAAGCCGTCAGATGTATCACTGTTCTCACACGCTGGCGCACGTAAATGCATCGTATTTATTCATAGATATCATATTTTCCCATAAAATATTTCTATATGCATGTGTGTGTGCGTTGCAACCTCATAAAATGCTGCTTGCTTGCCAGGAGATGAAATAAAAATCGTTTTGGATCTCATTCGGAACCGCAAAATAGCCGAAGGTGTCGACCGCCTGATTTTAGCAAGTATCAATTTAGCTTCTGAGAGCAGCGCTATCGGATTAGGTCTCATTACTTCAATCGTCAAAGAAGAAAAAGAATCATTGCAGGCAAATTTTCCCACGCTCTCGTTCGTTTACTTTTTCAGCTGTGCGACGTTTTCCCGCCAAAAGTCTTCACTTAGCCTTTTAAATTATTTTATTACTATTAAACAATTTTTTAGTTGTTTTCTATATTTTGGTGTCTGATTTTTTAAAGGTTGGAATGAAAGACTATTTATTTATTTTCTGTTTTTGCTTTCATCATAGCTCAAAGGGTTCGGAGTTTTATTTCTGTGAAATATTCGAGGAAAGATTCCAAGAATAAATCGTTTTTTTTAATTAAATATATACACGAATTCTGGGATATCTTTTGCACTCCGAAGTCAGAAATCTGTGAAAGAAATCTGAAAATAAAAATCCACTCAATATTCAAAAATCCTTTTTTTAATTGATAGTGTTATAAATTTATTCCATATAAAAGCTCCTTCACAGCAACGACTTGTTACGTAAAATTAAAAAGAACTGTTTCCTGTGATATTTTAGCATAAATAAATATTGTGATATTTAGCATAAATAAAGTAAGTAAAATACAGGTATAAAATTGGTAAAAAAAACATTCGACCCCCTGTTAAAAAAATTTATTTTTTTAAGACCCTTCGTAAAAGTTACATCATTTCAAAGAGAATAGACTGCAATTTTCTCAAATATCCTCTTGGGTTATTGCATTTCGGTATAAAATCATATCTTCGTAATACAACATTGTTCGCAGTATTTTCACCTTTTAAATCTTTTGAACACCCGACATAAAAAAGCATTAAAAATTAATTCCTAAAGTTGGTTTATTGAACTCACTTGCTTTTTTAACTCATCTTTTATGTTGCAACTCTTGAAATGATTAAGGCTCTTCTCAAGGCATTAAAAATCTACTAGTATGATTTCTGTGTGTGTGTGTGTGTGTGTGTGTGTGTGACTTTGTCCTAAATAATTAGAGTTTATTGAGTAAATATTATTTTCTGGTAGCTTTTCTCAACAAAGAGGGATTGATGACTTACTTTTTTTAAAAATGATGAGATAAATATACAAAGAATGATGCCTATTTAGAATTGTTTACAAAGATCGCTTTTTTATTTATATTTTATGACTACTTGTTACCTTCATCTTGATTTATTAGCTGCTTTTTATTGCAACTTTTGCACAGATCGGTTACCCTTCGACAGTGAGCAAACACTGAAAATAAAGAATAAGCCTTAAGTGGGATTTGAACCCACATCCCTTATGGAGGGAGCACGGTTTACACCTGCTCTACCAACTGGCAGAAGTCCAAACAACACCCATAAACCCATCCTTCATTCCTATCGGCGGCCATGTTTGTTTATATTCTGGTTTATATTTCAGTTTTTAAATACATTTTTTGTTATTAGATGAAGTATTATAAATTATTATTTTCAATTTTATAAAAGATTTTATGACTACTTTTACCTTTTTGTATCCAATTATTCAATGTCCTTAACACAAACGAATGAACGGATATTTTCAAAGGAAATTCTTCTAGTAGTCAGATTGCCAGCCCAACGGATAAAGTTACAATGCTAATAAGAAAAGGAGAATTTTGGTTGCTTCATGTTTATAGTTATTGACTACTGACAACTTTGATTTCAATGGAGAATTGGCGGCTCTTGTGACCATTAACCAAGGCCTGCATGCTCTGGACTTAATGAATTAACTTCAAAACAGCTATTAGCAGAAAAAAACTCCTTCCGTTACCAACGTAGCTTGTCGTCTTAGGTAATAGTAAGTCATATTCCAACTCTTTTTGAGGGACACATACAACAAACAATTTCATAAATGTTTTATTTGTAAAATTAGTACAAAGTTTATACAAAATTTTGTTCTCAGCATAATCATTGACTTGTTCATGTTCATGTCCCCTGCCATCACCACCAATTGTTTAAAATGATGAAAACAGATAAGTAAAAAAAAGGAGTGGTGGATAGGTTTAAGGGTGTCATTTGGGATTTGCCTGCTGGTTGAATCTTGGTAGCTCAATTGGTAGAGCAGGCAGGCTTAAACTGTTCCCCTTCCATAAAGGAGTGGATTCAAATTCCACCTAAGGCTTATACTTATTTTTTTTTATCTTTATTTTTTGATCGACGCTGTTTGCTCACTGAGAAAAAGTTACATTAAAAAAACAACTAATAAATTAAGATGAAGGTAAAAAGTAGTCATAAAATAAAAAATAAAAAATAAAAAAGCGATCTTAAAATGTAAACAATTCTAAATATTCATCATTCTTAATATATTTAACGCATCTCGTTAGCTTAAAAAAAATTAAGTCCTCAATCCCTCTTCGTTGAGAAAAGCTGAAATTTATTAAAACCAATTGGTGTTCGAGCCGGAATTTAAGATGCTGATTTTTTAAGTAGATAGTATATAAAAAAACATTGCCGCAATACAGCTTTCCTTTGTTCATATGACCTTATACCAAACTAAGCTCACCATTGTCTACATGCTTAATGATTCTAAGATGGACGATGAGCGGTCAACATGATGACACGCCATGACACTTGGCAGTGATAGGCATCGTTAACTTTTAATAATTGTTTGTGATACACGTAACCTCATTGGTCATGGGATTTCAGTGACAAGTCGGTTACGATTATCATGCAATTGTTCATGGATTACTCTCGACCTAAATACTATCCCCAACCCTGGGGACTGAAAACAAGATATCACATGACACAGCTTTCTTCCCTGGGGATGGTATTTCATAGCGTCTACCTGCTGACACCTGAAATATTCATGGAACGGAAACCCCCACAAAAAAACCATGTTCGGAAAAAAGTCATCCACATTTTTGAGATTTACAAATTTACAATATTGGCAGAAATAAACCGAAAGAAATCCAGGTCATCGGAAGGAGAAGAAAATGGCGTGGTTGGATACAGTTTTTTCAAGAACCGTATATTTTTTAATATAAGTCGACCGTGAGTATAAGACGAGGTCAAATTAGAGTAGAAAAGCCAAGTAAATCAGACGATTCGAATATAAGTCGAGCCCAAAACGATAATCAAGGCAATTGGTGATTTCGCCATAGCGAGAACAAACAAAACAAAAACAAATTCACAAGTTGGCTCCTTTTTCTTTATTGAACACCAACTAGGTACAAATAAATTATAACTTGTATTCAAAGTAGCAAAGAAAAATGACAAACCAATATAGAAGCAGTTCACACAAATCCATAAAAGTCGTCTTCATCAGATTCAGCAAACTGCCGAGCCTGTTCTTCTGTCATGACGACGTAATTAGGTTCGTCTTATTATTGTGAGTCCTCTTTTTCTGACGCTTGGTCATCAGGTTCTTGCCACAAGATGTCATCTTCTGTTCCATCGTTGCTGATTCCACATTTCTTAAAGCTGTGCTGGACCATTATTATCGCTGACTCGGACATTCCACTACAAAGTTTGTTTTTCCTTTCTTTATGACTGACTTGACTATAAGTCGAGGTTTTTTAGGCTACATTGTTTTAAAAAAACTCGACATAATCTTTAAAATATACGGTTTTTTCTCTTGCTTTTATATTGTCGAAATTCTAAAATCTTACAATGAATATTAAATACTAATGGAATCTTCCTTAAAAACCTTAAGACTTTATATGAAAACTTATAAAAGAACCAAAAATAAATTAACTAAAATCTTTGTGCGTCTTTATTATAATTTTGTATAATTTATGAGATTTTAAAAATATTTTTTATTTAATTTATTATTTTATACATATCATTTTATTAAAATAAAACAGAATATATTTAAATAAAATAATATATTTTATTTTATTTAATATGATTCAATTATTGTTTTATTTAATATCATTTAAAATAACATTTTTATCATTTATAATAATAATTATACATACTAAAAATAAATAGTTCTTACCAACATACCCTCACATACAAACACTCGTACAAACACATGCATGCTCTTGTGTATGTGTGTGTATATGTATGTACGTGTGTGTATGTGTATGTACGTGTGTATACATGTGTGTGAGCGCATGTGTGCGCGCATATGTACGTGTGTGTACGTATATATGCATGTGTGAGCGCGTGTGTGTATGTGCACCTGTGTGTTCGCATGCATGTGCGCGTGTGTGAGTGGGGTGCACGCGTGTGTGTATGTGTATGTGTGCGTGTCTCTGTGTGTGTTTGCATGCATGTGCGTGGGGGGTGCAAGCGCGCGCGTGTGCATGCATTTGTATATCCGTGCATTTGTGTTTGTGCGTGCGTACGTTTGTGTATGTGCATGTGTGTGCGTTAGTGTGTGTGTATGTGTGTGATAACCTGGTGTTTGTGTCTCTTTTCTGATTTTTCCATCAATGAAAAAATAATATTGAAGCTATTGTTTTTTTCGACTTTTGCGTTTATGAATTTTCAACATGAAAAGATATGCATATTACACACACATACATACATACATACATACATTTCGATTTTTCTTTAATTTCTTCGGAACTGAAAATGACTT